>VWZK01017973.1:312615-326174 GCA_013396935.1 Baryphthengus martii
AGGGAGGAGAGGACAGGAGACCCTGAATCGACCAACGAGGGATACATACGTCACGTTCAGTATAAAGCTGAGGGATCACAAGGGTCAAGCTCTCTTCTTCAATGGCCGGCATCCAAGGAAGACTCCATCTGTTCTACCTTCAATTCTGATCTGTGTGTTCCCCAATCCAGTTCTAGAATCTGGCTCCCGAATCTAGTTCACATTTGCTGATGAAGCCAGTTTTGGACTTCCCCAGTGCCTGCCCACAACATCAGTGGTGATGGTGATGTAATTGCCATCAGGGGAGTTGAGTTCAATATTGGCTTTGTATATATTCCATTTTATTACTATAATTTTCATTAAAGCTGATTTAATTTTGTTTTCTAATCCATAAATCTCTTCCCCTTATTCCCTTTGGGAATAGAGAAGGGTTAACAGAGGGTGTCCGCTATAAGCTGAGCAAACTGTCCTGACCCTAAACCTTAACATTGTGTTTGAGTATTCCTAATCTGAATTATGATATTTCCACTGAGAATTTTGAGTCAGCTTGCAAGGTAGCATTAGAGACGGGGCATCATAATTCACATTAATTGCTGTCATTAAGTGTCACTTATTTCTCAGTCCTGCATACTGAGTTGATTCAGCTAAGTCTCATTAGTGCTGTTTTGGTGTCCCTACACATATACTGTAAAAAGTCTGAGGCACAGGAACAACTGTTGCAGCATTAACCTTTTTACTAAAAGTATTCTTTTGTTGAAATAACCCCAAGGAGCATTACAGGTCTCTATGTAGGAGATCTACTGTGCTCTGATTTTATTTTCAATTCTGTCTGATCTAGATAGCTCAGTGTCAGAATGATTTGGTTTTGGTTTCAAATCTAGTATTCAAGAATAAGTTCTTGCTACCTGCCAAAAAACCCGAAAAACAACAAACCAACCACTACCAAAACAAAAACAGTGTAAAAAAAGAGAGAGAAAAAAGGAAAAAGACCAAGTACTCCTGTATAAATATGAATGTAATTTTGGAGAGAAAAATGATGGGTCAGAATATCTTTAATGCTTATGCTGGTAACAGAAATTTGTAGTACTGCCAGAAGCAGAAACAAGAAAAAAAGAAAAATAGGATGCTAATGAGGCAATTGAGGCAAAAAAACCCAAGAAGGTCTTACATGGAAACAGTCTCTAGATTTAAAACAGGTCATAAAATTGTGGAAAGTCAAAAGAAATGTAACACAGAACAAACAGCTGAAATGAACACACAGATTGAAAAAAGGTAATGAAAGGCAAGAATAAAATCTGCAAAAAAAGCAAATCAGAACCAACCCGAACAGAATTCTTGGTTAGGATTCTGATAAAACACAAAGCCATCATTAAACAGTGAGAGCTATACTGAGGTCAAATATCAGGACGAGCACGTTAATTCCATGTTCTTTTTTCCACGAAATGCCAGAAAGGGTAGGTAGGTTCAGGGAGACAGGAAGATGCAGTCTATCCATCTTGAGGAAAACCACATTTTTCTTCTTAAACACACAGCCTTTGTATCATGCATGTATATAATGCTAATCATTGTGTCATGGTGTAGTGCTCAAAGACAGTGACTTCAATACAAGAACATCCCCTACAAAAAGTCTAAAGTAAGAAAAACCACAAAAAAACAGCTGACAAAAACAAACAAACCAAACACACAAAAATATCCCTTCAACCAAAGCCACACACAAAAGAATTTTCTGTTTCAGAGGCCAGGTAAGCAGAATTCAGTCTAAGGACTGTTCAGTTATTACTAGTGTAAGATTGCCTTTTATCTGTTTAAATTACTCATAATTAAAGCTAATTGAAGAACAATTTTCCACACAAGATTCAATAAGGCTACACCAGCACTCATAAGGCAGCTCTTGTAAAAAAGGAGCTTGTCATTCTTACACAAATTCAGCACACACGAATTCATTATAATGATACAAAAGTACTGGGCATGAGTCATACTTGATATCTAGCTCTTCAAACTTTCAAAGTTGCACAGCAAAGAAAAAACCTACATTTTTAGGAAGGCATTAGAAATGCAATTCTAAAAGGAATGGAGAAAAACTCAAAGCACCAAGACTATCTAGGAAACAGCATTGTGCATACAGGTAAAAACTCATTGTAAAAATACTTTAGGTCCACTTGAGTTACATTATTATTTCATTATTATTTTTCATGTTAGTAATATCTCACTGAAAAACTGAACCAGAAGTCGTGTATTTCCGGTTCCATTCCCACAGGTACCACAAACTGTATAGTTTTAAGTAAAGGTGTTTAACCAATGGGAAAAATCCACTTTCTTCTGTCTGCTTAGAATCTGGTATCTGTTATCTGCTGAGTTTACCAATTTATTAGCTCGGTAGAGAAAGCAACAGATTGTCTAATTACCATGTATTCTTATTATAGGCTGATATTTTTATGTAAGAAATTATGTATAAGAATAGGATAGCATGACTTCCAAATTATCAAGACAGAATGCCTAGTACCACTCAAGCAGAACATGTCTAACATTCCTTTCATACATCACATGCCTCTGAAGACATTAAAGTCAAACTCCTTCAACCTGTGTAAAGAAGATATTCATAACAAATAAGCTCAACATGAAAGATATATGAAGCTAATCAATAAGAGACTGAAGGTAGAAGTTTGACATTTTAATACTTGCATGTGATATACAGAGCTATTGATCCAATTCCTGAGGCTTGAAAGTAAAGGCAAGTCCCATACGTTCAGTACAACAAAAAAGAACAGATTGTGGAACAGCAGAGTAAGTGGCAGCACACTGAAAAAATCAGTCACAGAATTCACTGTCACACACATACAAGAAGAATGTCAAGCCTAGAAACAGGGATGTTGCATGAAATGAAAAAGCAAGAACTACCTAAGAATTTTAGCTGGATAAAACTATGATGAGTAAGCAACTTACAATTTTGCAGCTTAATTTGGCTTGGCAAAGGAGACTGTTGACATTAGCTGTAGAGAATGAGCAAAGGACTGAAGACAAAGCTCATGGACTAAATCTAAAATCTTGGAAAGAAAACTCCTTTTTATCTCCTTCCTATAAAGTCGTAAGTGCCAGAACATCATAGCGAAGGAAAAATTTCAGGATGCATAGAATATTTACTGCAGCTTCCCAACAGGTCACAGCTGGTCAAAAGAGGATGCTTCAATTTCAGTTGTATTCTAGTTGGTTTAAGAACAACACTTGGGAGTTCTAGGGCAGAACTGAATACGTAAGAACAACATTTTTGTTTCATTTCAAGAATAAAGAAGAATTAAAACAGATTAGCAGTTGTGAATGAAGACAGCCAAGAAAAAGAAGGTTGAGGGAAAGATAAAGGAAGAGATCAGAGAAGAAAAATGGGCAAATAGAGAAAAAAGGAGAAAATTGTAGAGCTATTTTAAGCACTGAGTCATGCTGAATTCTGCCAATTTTCTCAAAAACTGCAAGCAAGATTTTGTGTGGGAGGTATGTATGAGGCAGTGATTTTATGTTGATTAAGACTCCTAATGGAGCAAAGAAAAAGGAAGAGAAGATTGTAAAGGGAAGTGGGGTAAGGAAGACTCAAAAAAAAAATTAAATACAAAAATACAAACCACAATGTGTACAACCAGAATGTCTTGGATGGTTTACAACCCAGTTCCTGTTCAGTGTCCACATTTCATCACCCCATAATTGAAAGCTGCTACTAGAAGGATGTGGAACAGGAGGAAGCTGGAACTACTGTTGAAGAACTTGTAATGAGGACCAGAAACAAAACCACCACACCCCCCAACAAAATTCAATCAGAGCAATACCTTATATGATATAGGAAATTCACCTTTCCGTTCTTATCAGTATCTTAGACTAACAGTTTAAAATTATTTATTTTCTTTGCAAGTATTATTGTTCTACACAAAGTTCAATGAGCTGTAGAATGTCTCACATGAGTGTGACAAAGTGTCACAGCTTAACCCCAGCCAGCAACTAAGAACCACACAGTCTTGCTTATTCTTCCACCCCCTAAGTGGGATGGGAAGGAGAATCAAAGAGAGTAAGAGTCATGGATTGAAATAAGAACAGTTTAATAATTGAAATAAAATAGAATATAATAATAAAAACAGTAATGAAAACGAAGAAAAAATAGAGAAAAATAACCCAAGACAGACAAGTGATGCACAATGCAATTGCTCACCGCCCACTGACTAATGCCCAGCCAGCCCCCAGGCAACAATCTTCCCCTCCTGGCCAACTCCCCCCAGTTTACATACTGAGCATGATGTTCTACAGTATGGAATATCCTTTTGGCTATTTCAGGTCAGCTGTCCTGGCCATGCTCCTTCCCAGCTTCTTGTGCACCTTCTTGCTGGCAGAGCAGGGGAAACTGAAAAGTCCTTGACTTGGATGAGCACTACTTAGCAACAACTAAAACACCAGTCTGTTATCAACATTATTCTCACACTAAATCCAAAACACAGCACTGCACCAGCTACTAGGAAGAAAATTAACTCTATCCCAGCTGAAACCAAGACACGCCATCTGGTCTTCTCTCTATAGAAAAGAAGGAATAATTTCCTGTTGATGGGAAAATACTGAGCCATAGGCTGCAGACAGTGGCCTTTCACGCAGAATGGGACTGGGAAAAATAGTTTAATAATCAGCACTTTATACATCTTGACATATGCTGTGTATAGTGAGCATTAAAGATGATTTATAGTCAAGAGTTACAAAGAGAATGAAGGCTGGAAGTGACAGTAAAAACCAGCAGAGCTGCTGGTCATTGTCATCATGACAAAGTGGGGTTTTTATTACAACAGAGAGATGGTGATATTAATGTAAAATCTCTTGCTACCCTGCCATGCTGTTCAGCTTGACCAAGGTTCCTCAAAACAGTGCATACAATGCAGATCAAATCAGCTCAGTAAAGAAAAACTATTAGTTTGCATGATCATTCTGGAACAGAGAGCCGAAGCAATTCACTTTACCGCAGCACTGTTAGCAAAAGGCTGACAGAGGAGTACACAACCTTCTACTGCAAAGTACAATTGCTTACGCGTCTGCATAAAAAGCAGTGAGACAACCCAGGATAAGTCAGTCTGTACATATTTAACAGGTGCAAAAAAAGGCAGTTCAGCATTGGTAGACAGAATCAGAGAGATGTTCTCTGATGTCTTTTCTGAGGAGGGGATCTATGAGAAGTTTTTGCAACATCAAACTGCATGAGCAGATCTATTCTTGCTGCTTTAGGGAGTGACTCATCAGTGTCACCTGTTCATTCAGCAGTCTTCAAAGGCTCAGATTTAGTAGCATTCTAACTTTCTAGAGATGGATATGAGCACAAAGTGGCAGAGTGACTTTTTTATACATACCCCAAGAAAACAGCCAGTCTTGCAAATTAATCCAAATCTTTCCTAGTTGAGCTTCACTGCTAGTAGGTTCTCCTGCTCTCCAGAGGTTAGAGCAACATACACTTGGATTGCCCGCCCCAGTCCTCCCCAATGCCCTGCCCAAATCTTTCAGTAAAGAAATCAAAAAGGCTCAAAATCTCTCATCACTCACCAGCTAAATGTCTAAACACAAGCACACTGATATATATCAGCTCCTTGCCCAAGGGCCACTCTTCAACTTACTGTTTATGCAGGGTCTGCTGGGAACATACTTCAAACACTGATGTTCAGAAATGAATATATCACAGCAGAATATAAACAAATCCAGTGATGTGTATAAATCACACTCTTTAAAAATACAAGATATTGAAATGCACATCATGCATATGGTACATTATATACTAATGAGATTATTTTGTGATGTAAACTTTAGCAATATGTCAGCAGAAGAATTTCCCAAATGTTCAAAACAGCGCTCCTAGACTTAATACATTACACTCAAGGTCATCTATAAGCAGTACACTGAATACCAGAGTAGGGCCTCAGCTTGGAGTCCTTAAGCAGAAAGCTACTTTCTTCAGTTTAGTCTTGAAATAGAGCACTGAAAGAAGTGCTTTAATCTCAAGTGCTAAAAGTAAATGGAACTTCAGCTTGCTGAATCAGAAGCAGCTCTATAACATGCCATATAGTGATCTCTCAAATAATGCTAGACAGGCAGACTCCTGGGCAGAAATGGTATTTGTGTCATTAGTTCTGTTCTACACTGTGCCAAGTATAACTCTGCACCATTTCAAACATGGCTAAAAGTATTGTATGATCTCTCAAAAAGACAGTATCCTAGTTCACATGAATTCATGGATATTAGATACTAACCCAAAATCTGCTAAACTTAGAACAAAGTTCATCAATGATAAAGATCAGGAATTTTTTGACCATGTGAGTGAAACAGTCCCAGAACAGCGTAAGGCTTTTTTACAAATAACAAAACGTTTGGATTTTTTTTGTGTGCGCATATTCTGTTTTATGATTACCAAGACTTAGTATTTTATCACCTAAAATATTGGTAACAACAATCTAACTTCAGAGATTTAAAGGAACAAAATTAACACTGAACTTCCTTGAAGAGCTGCGACTGTTGTTTTGCATTACTGAGTGCCTTACATCATGCCTTCATTTTCAAAAAAGGAGAAAGATTTGACTAGTCCCTTCACATTTTAGTGTATTACTAGTAATGAACTAGTATTATTTATCATTACATCCTGTAAACAAAATTTTTAGAGAGGTCTTAGTATGTACATAGGTAGCTTCTCCCTTTATTACAGTCCTAAAGGGAGTTACATCTGCAGTTCCAGTTCACAGTTTAGTTTGGAGAAGCCTTGTGACTGAGTAATCCTAAGGATTTAACAGCCAGTTCAAGGATATAGCAGAGCGGCTGGATTCCCTTGTGGAAACAAGTTCAAAAATAAACTTGGGTTTAAGAATAAACTTGTCACCTTTGTATATTACTTTTCCACTAGAAAAGCTTCAAGACTACTGTTATGATAGCACAGTGTCTTGTCTCTGGTGAGAGCAAATTCACCTTTCATATATGCCATCTGTCCTCACAGCACTGCCACACAATTAATGATAGTTAGCCAAATCATCCTGAGATCCTTTCTATGAGGCGTCTCATCCATAAATACAGATGGAATTTGTAGCATCCCAAATTCAAACTAAATTTAAGGTTGCCTCAAGAATATTGCAGATAGCTTAAGCTAAATATAAAGACCCGTTGTCTTTTAGGCCCCAGCAGGATGTCTTCACCAAATTCTGATTAACTCTCCCCTAAACCAGTGCAGCTGACAGTTAGCCCAAAGGTATCACTATCAGAAAAAAGTGTATTTCAACTCCATTACTCTACCAATTCTTACCACATTACGAGACTTCACATAACACTAAAAAAAAAAACAACCCTCCATCACACTTCACATACACACTCTGCCCCCTGAGTTCTGTCACCAGATAATGATCTTTTCTTCCTTAAAAAGCAAGGGCAGTGCTATGCAGAACAGAATGCAGGCGCAGTCAGTGACTGTTTATTATTTTTGCCATAACTCCTTCGCTTTACAGTGATACTTATTCCCAAGAACTTAGCTTGAAGAGATAAGACTGCATGTATTTGTCTGTCTTTTCCAAGAAGCACAAGTACTTCCCTGAAAGGCAGCATACCAGCAATTTCCACACTGAATCTGACTCTCTGCCTCTCTTGCCATTCTCTCCAGCTGTAAGCCTTCTCCTTCCCGGTAATACACACTATGAATGACTGTCAATAGTCTGAGAAAGCAATATCCTTTTGAAAAAAAAAAAAATAAACCAAATTATTCCCCGCTTAGTTATGTAGAACTCACTGGACTTAATTACAAATAGGATCCCAAAATGCAATTTTACGCTAGACTTACACAACCCTAAAATACAACAGAGGAGAAACTAACTATATAATTCCAAAGAATCATCACATATATATACAGGATATATACCACAAGCAAATCTTATTCCTACTTCAAGGTAGATATGTTTTGATTTTGGGTTTTCTTCTCAGTGTACTACAGTAGGTTTTTCTTTTATCTTTATTTCTTGAAGGCTGACCTAGTGTCTCCATGTCAATAAAAGGAGAAAGATTCCTTTGGCAGGTAGATTAAATAAAGTCTTTAGATAGCAATCCAGAGAAGAAGAATAGAACCAAACCAGGTGATCTGATAACTGCAAGAGAAACAACCTTAGCTGAGGAAATGTACTTCTGGTAAGGGAAATGGAAAGCATTTTAACAAGTGGATGGATAAGATTCAAAAAGCATTTGGGAGCTATATGGAGAAAACTATGGATATCAACAATCCTCTGGACATAAAAAACCCAAACAAACAAGTGATAAAACTACATCTCATATATTTCCTTTGGAATGGGCCTCTCTCCCCAATGTATCTACTAAGAACATTTGGAGCAATATTCGAGCAGTAACACCTTCATTCTTACAGTGATAACTTATTCAGGAAAACTCTTACATTTTACCAAAGTTGAAGTAGCTGACCTTTAGTCCAAACCGAGTGCTTGCACAGTGTCTGGTCTCAATAAACAGCCAAAGCTAAGCATCAAAAGATCAAGTTGTTTAGGTGTTTGTATCATGATTTTTTTTTTTAGTGAACAAACTGGTAGAAAGCATGACATTCAGGAAAATGTAATACCTTACAAACTCATCTCAGCTGGCAAAAAATAGATTTAAGTACAAGACAGACTTATGTAACCTTAGTATTAGCAGTCAAGATAGGTAGAATTTATTTTTATTTCCTTTTAGTTATAAAAAAACATGTGTGCAGTCTGCTTTGAATATTAAAAACAAAAGCTTGTATTTTACCTCTATTTAAAATAAAAATATTTTCCCCAAGTAAAAAAAAAAATAAAAAATAAAAAAAACTTCCTTAAAGGTCTTTCAGTTCTTATTTCATAGCCAATAAGAACCTGTTGTTACAAAAAAAGAACAACGAAAGTAACATCAAAACACTCCCCAAAGTGTGTTCTAAGTCATTGTATTCCCAAACCTGCAGTACACCCACAAGACCAAGTCAAATTATTCAATGCTTCTCTACAACCATTCAGCAAAAGGTATGTTACAGAAAAAAAGAAATGATAATGGTATAAAGAACAAACTACTGATGAATGGTTTATCAGGTCTCCTTTGCATTAAGGGTTCATTTATAAATGGCTAGTAGATGATTAACATGTTTTAAGTCTTATTATTATCATAAATAGCATGCTTCATACACATTCTTAAAAAAGCTGTAGGAGTAAGTGATTTATGAAAATAAGCTATAGCTGTGACTTATGCAACTAATGACCTATTGGGAAATATTATTTATTATCAGTATCTCCTAATCACAAATTATACACTTAAAATAACACTTTTTTTTAACATATGACATATATATGCTTGTTGAAGAGTCTAATGGGGAAATCTGTAATATCATCGAGCACTCATGATTTGTTGAGATTTGTCAACCCACAGTTTATTAACAGAGCAGCTATAAACAACACACAGAAATCTAATTAACGCCTCACATCACGTGCGTGCAGCCACCTGCCATGGAGTAACGGGACAAATCAATACCTTCACATGGTCTTGCACTTCACTGAAGAATGTGGTGGGCATACCATCAGCTGGTTTGAGATATGAGCCTATACTGTGGCATAGTGATTCTGTGATATAAAGTTTTGTGGGAAGTCATAAATGTCAAAAATAGACAACCGAGTTAGGATTAGGTGACATTGTCTAGAATTGTGTATTAGCAGTACAAACACATTTGATAAGTGCTTACTTTCTTCAAAACAAGTGCTCATTTAGAAAATGAATCAAAAACATCTTCAAATAGACAAAAGCCTGAATACTTCCAAGGGCAGGAAACTACTATAGCTGTGATAGTCAGACAAGGTTAGAGACCTGAAATAGTATTTTATTAGATAAACTGGTTTATTTGGAAAAATGTAACCAAGTCTCATTTGGCTCCTCCTTCAGATACAATATAGAAATGTAAGACTGAAAGTTAAATTAAAGCTCAGAATATGTGTGCTGAGTTGAACCACATTTTAATAATATTTTAATCATATTTTAATCTATTAAACTATCTCTTTTTCTCTGTAACCTTTTCATGTTTCACAAGCAATAAATTACCTTTCCCTCTATTTCTCATTAGAGAAGGAAACCACCTTGAAATACCTTTTCACATCAAGGTGGTCCTTCTGCTCCATGGGTAGCAATAGCTTCTCTCAGATGGTTTAACTAGATCTATTAACCAGTCAGATCAAACTCAGTTCTCTCATTTTTCATTTAGCTCTGATGTTTGCAGCTTATTTCAAATCTGAAGAGAATCACAACACTCGACTATTACCTATCAACTACTTTGGTTGGTCTAACAAATGGTATCACTGCTACTGAACATATACAGAAATAATACTGAACATATACATAAATAGCCTTGACACTGTCAAAGCCTAAAACAGAAACTTGGTTATGAGTCTGAACTGATCAATTTTAACATACAATTACTATAACATTGTGTCTGAATGCTGTATGAATCCAGTTAGCATGGAACAGCTCTGAAGAATTAAGATCAAGTCTTCCTAACCATCAAATCTTTTGTTATTGCAATCTGTAAATAATGTGCATTGAGTACATAACAGATGGCTTTAAAGAAAAAAAGAAATAATATTTATTTCTTACCCATTTGAGAAGAGAAGCAACAGCCTTTAGAGTTCAGAAAAAAAATATTTATGTTTGTTAGTAGAAAAAATATACTAATGATAAGAATAACAAAGCAATGGAATAGATTTCCTACAAGCAGCGTGAAATCTCCATTGCTAGCAGATTTATGAACAAGTTAGGCAATTACAGGACAAGCTATGTCTGTCTGAGTCAAATATCACACAGGTGAGTGGACTAAGCAACCCTGTCTGTCAGATGTCTCAGAATTACCTTTTGTTTCTATAATAGCACTTATTACAACTTCAGATCTATTTGTTCTTTCTCTGGTCTGTTTAATCTGGGGCAAAGGCAAAGGCCAGATACAGCCTGAAAAATGATTCAGACTGTCCACAAGCTAAATAAATTTAAAAAAAACAACCAAACAGAACTACACTAAATAATGAAGAAAAAAACCAAACACGAAATGGCAAGCATTGATATTTTTCAGAGAAGAATGAAAATAAATACAAAGAATTATGTTAAAACCATAAAATTCTGAAGAAAATAAATGTTGGACAGAAATAATCTTCCAGTAACTTCATAGATACAAAGAGGGGGTGGTGTTTGTTTGGTGGTTTTTTTTTTTAAAATGTTCTGACTCCAAACGGCTTTTACATCATGCCATCTGTCACACCCAAGCAATCCTTCACAAATTTTATGCTAAGTAAACTTTTGGAATGTAAAAGCAACAAAAAGCTGGCTACTTTTCCACACACAAAAAAAAAGAAGGCTTTGAAACACTAATATGTGGCAGGAATAACAAGCTTCACCACAGCTGTTTAGCTACATTTTACATGAATATAATTAAACTGATCTGCAAGAGGTATTCTAGACAGCATATAGTATATTTAAAGTCTTATTTTTATTAATGAATACCACTACAACAGTATAGTAGGTAGAGTTAAATCATGGTAGGGTTGTCATAAAAGTGCTGAAAGTGGGGACAAAATAAGAGAGGAAAAAACTCAGAAAAAAATTTCACCCTTCTGAAAAACTCAGGAAAAAGTCCACTCTTCCAAAATGGGGATCAGCAGCAAATCAGTGTGCTGTGCCAAATCATAATCTTTATTTTTTTCTTCAGTTTAAAGATTATTACATGAGTAGAAGTTCAACAAGGCTGGGGAGATACTCCCAGTCATCATTGCTCTCCCTCTAAGACAGAAAGGGACTCCCGACTTCACAAAAAGCATGTGGTTGCTGTTGTTTCTCATAGCTCACAGAATGAGGGTGCACAGAGGCATGACATTATTTGCATTTAAAGTATAAATAAGGGAGAAATGTGTCAAGTAATCTATATCGCACCTAAAATATAAATTCACCTATTTTGGCATCTGTGACAGATGCTGATGATCCTGGCCTTATACTATCTTCTTCACAGAAATGAAACTAAAGTTTTTTTAAAAGTCATGTAACTCAAGAGGGAGCCAACACCTTCAAATTGAGAGCATCTTCAAAATGCATCCCCCAAATCCAGCTTTTCCCAAGTTAACAGAACGAGACAGAAAGAAAGAAATTCCACAATATAGAGCTCCTTCTCCAAAAGAAATGTCTGTCAGCTGACAGACATGCATCCAATTTTTTTTTAAACCATATTTACTACATGGCTCAATGGGTCATATATACCATAGCTTCCAAATGTTCAGTGTGACATCTTGCGCGCAGATAACCAATATCAATTAATTTCATTTAACTGCAATTTGAATTTTGTTTCTGCTTGTATCATTTTAACATTAATCTGGACACAAATACAGTCTTGTCTATCCTGCACTATTTTTATATGTTCTCAAAGTTATTAATCCTAAAGGTATCATTCCTGCAAAGTGCTCATTAAAAAGAGTGGCTGTCCGATCTTAATGTGTGGAAGGTCAGACAGAACACTGAAGTTATAAAATTATCCAATATTTTCAACTACTATGTTTAACTCATGAATCTTTAAGTGAAGGAAAAAAGAGAATTCACATTAGCATTTGGCAAATATCCTGCAACAGATAGATTGATTTATTTCTGGTTAAGAGCATCACGTTACATGTTTGTGGACTTAATCTCTGAATCCATACTTTTACTAGTCAATATTGCAAATGTTCTGTTATGAGCAGGTATGCACTGAATTATGAAGAGGTATGCACTAAACCATTTGTTTATAATTCTTGGATCCTTCATACAACATGAACACAAAAGTGATTACTAACTACCTAAAAGGAATATTTTAAAGAATAGAATTTTCATCTGTTCCACTAGAACATGAATATAGAATGATTACAAGGTTCTAGTCCACAGGAATTTGAAAGGGAACATTTTGAAGTGCTGCTATTAAGGCCTTTGCTGAGGCTGCCCACGCCTTTGCTTTAAACAGACATATGAATACTCCAGCCTTTGCTTATGTTCTAACACCTCCATCTTTTAAAGTGTTGGACCTTATTCATTTTTATGCACAGTGCAAGTACAATATGTTATTTCATGTTTTAAATTAAAGCTTCAGAATTGAAACAAATTCTGTTATCAAGACCAGGACTCAAGCCTCATTCAGATACCTGTGATATGTCATTAGTCAACCTAATAAAAGCTTTAAATCACTATCCTGAAAAACGGAACAGTAATCCAAAGCAAGCCTTTCCACACAGAACTTAAATCTGAAAAAAAAAAATAGTTTGGAGTTATTCCTTTAAACAAAATCTGTTTTAAAATACATGAGTGCTTAAAGGAAATTACATACTAGCTAGCCACTATAGGCTATTTCCCTGTATTATTACAGGGCCAGTTTATAAACCCAGTAAGAGTACTAGCACAACACTAATATTAGCAAGTCAAAATAGAGAGGTGTGTTTGAGGCATTATGATTATGGCTCTGTAGATACATCTAAACAAATGAAGACTATATCAAAGTTAACTATCAACATTCGCATAATGATGAATAAGAGCCCATAACA
>VWZK01017973.1:326223-363793 GCA_013396935.1 Baryphthengus martii
AAATCAAGACACAGTACTGTTTCAAATTCTAAATCTGTAACAGTCTTTTCTTCCAAATTCAATAGTATTAAGCAGATGAGAACCACAGGGCAAAAAGGTCGCTACTACTGATTTCTCCAATACTCCAGGGTATTCATAGGAGAATAAGATAGTGCAGACACATTATAGGCTGCATAAAACAGCATTTTTAAAGTCAAAATGGGCTAAAAATCTTTGCTGAGGTCAGCTACTCATTAATAAAGGAGAGCATGCTACAACCTAGTGTCTGGATCAATGTAATTGCACTCAGAGAGATGAAAGGAAACTGCATGCATTAGGAATCTCACTATAAATTACACAGGTCCCCTTATCTTACTCCCGTTGATGTCAACAGCAAATATTCAGCAGCTTCCATGAGACTGCTGATGAGCCCTAAATTATCCTTGAGTGTACATCATAGGGCCTGTAATTTCCATCTTTTACTGTTTGATGAAGTAACCTCACAGATATGTCATTGGAGCTAGTATATCTGTATTTAAATAAGGAATCTAGAATGAAGACATCTCGCCTGTTATTATCACTTTTTTTCTGAAGAAAATTAACACCACCTGAGTTATTATTGGTGAACTGCTCAGTTATGCTAAAATTTGATATATGATGGGATAGATATTGAGTGAATTTTGACAGTTGATGGAGATGTTTAATAGCACACAAGCAAATCAGGTAATTGAGAGAGGTAAGGGCAGCACAGAAGTCGACTGATGCTCCTGGAGAATACATTTTAATAGTAGAATAAGTATGGAGTCCCATTAACAGGAGAACCTGTGTTTTCACTATAGTCTTTTCCATTTTCTTTTGCTAGATATAATTAACCATGGAGTTTGTCAAATATATCTGGCACATGAAGCCATGAAGCAGCTGAGCTCATCACATACTTTATGCACATTCAGTGCAGGCAGAGCATCTATTGAACATGAAAGGCAGGCTTCAAGATAGTGAGATTTAAAGTCAGCCCATGAGAACGGGTAAATCTTGCTCTTCCTTTAAAACAGTCCTTCTCCTGCACAGACACCATAGACACTAAAACATTATTAGGTAAACTTTGCTCTGATACACGTATACAACCACACATTCCTTATGGACTACATTGGAAAAAAATTCAGTATCCCTATTCCATTGTAAATGGCGTGTTTGATATATGCATACATAATTTACATATAAAAAGTAGATAGACACATCTCTTTGGGAAGTATTTATTTTCTGAACTTCAGTGAGGAAAAAACACAATGATTGAGAAATATAATTTTATTTATTTATTTTTTTAGCTAATCACCTCCAGGATCATCAGCTTTTTAATTGCTACTGCTTAATTTAAGACACTTCACCATCAGCAAGAAAAAAAAAATCTGTGATTGAGAAATTCTTCAAGATTGAGATACCCGATTCTTACACTGACACCTGAACACTGCCGACCAGGTTGTACCGAATTAATGATTCTCATACTCAACAAGCTCAAAAAGGTGGATATATGGGGATTAAGGAAGTATAAGAATAATACTGCCCAGGAGGATTGGATTCAGCATTCATAATAATGCTTGAACCGCATCACTCAAATAACACCTCCTCAGGAACCCCAACATGCAACAAGATAAGCTCCATTACTCATGTAATTGTTCAAAATCCCTTAAGAAATATCCTTCCTGCCTAATTATCACAGCCATTTGGAATCTGTATCAGAGTTGTGGCTGCAGAGGGACTATAGGATATTTTGTAGAGCAAGGAAAGAATCTGTAATAAAAATACATTTTACACCTCGACACAATTGGTACTGCATGTCAGCCTTCTTGTGCAGGGACTTATCCTGTTAACAGCTACAAAAGTCTTCCACACGAAGAATTTTAAAATCAAAGACTGAGACAACAGCAAAGTCTTTCTGGTCTAATTCAGACAACCCTTTTTGCTAATGTCTAAATGTTAGTATTTTTATAGGGTTATGGGGGGAGGAGTGGTAGAGGGGAAGAGGCAGGGTGCTGTCTACTAACAGCCCTGCCCCAGTAATAATACAACAAAAAGTCTTTTTCCTTCAGTGACCTGGAACGAAAATATAAACGTGCAGTTTGGAAGAGTAATCTGGTTATGTCTCTGAGCTGAAAAGCAAAGAGTTGGTAACTACAGAGCTCATAGTGATGAAATACAGCAGACCATGAGAGACTAGTTGTATCCCTTTTACTAGTCATTATAAAACACCTCATCATACAAGATGGGAGTTTTAGATTTTTTTTTCACTCACCAAGAACTTGCTTGTTAAAACTCCTGAAAACTGCTGGGAAAGATGTCATGCTTTTCCCTTATGGGAGTGAGACCAAAGAAAGCCAGAAATCAGCCTCAGGATGCACTGATGCATCCCACTTTCATTCTCTTTGTGCTTAAGATCTAACACATCAGAAAGAAAAAAATGCAAGCAAATAAATGACAATTCTAATATAAACCCTAGAAGCAAAGTTATGAGTCAAAAGCAAAGGAATCTTTTCTGTTTACCAGCAGATAACACCGCCCTTAATGTGAGTTAACAGAATATAAATACAGTATAAATACAAACAACAACCTAATCACTCTTCACACCCTCCACCTGCCACCCTGCTTTACCAACACATCCAGGACCCAAGGGTTCGTATCACAATCTTAATTTCCTTTCTTCAGTAATTCCCAATTCTGTCAGTCCCTTCCAAAAGCTTTATCAAGCTTTATCATTAGAAATGGTAACATTTTTAAATAGAATTTGTGGAAATATTAAAAGAAGCCTCATAAGTCCTAGTCTTTTAAAAAAAAATAGTTGTGAACATCCACATGAACTTGCTCTCAAATCACCCTTGAAGTAGTTTTTCTTGTCATTAAGGTTCATGGCCCCTCCCCCTGCCTATTCCTGGGCAGCTACCAATACTTCTGTTTCCTTTAAAGTAACTTGCTTGCATATCTCAAATCCATGCCAGCCTTTTCACCATTGCACTATACTAGTGGCTCAGTTATCTCACCAGTCAGATCTGTTACCTTGTGTCATCTGAGAATTGCATTAGACACTTCAACAAACAAAGGTCAATTCCCTTGAGTTGCATTTCTTAATTTTTGGTTTTAAGGCAAATCCTTTATGAGAGGGATATTTAGGAAGGATCAGAGCATATTTCAAATAAAGATCAACTCAGCTAGTGAAACAATCTATTCACAGCTTGCTCTCCATCATTTTGGCATATCAGCATGAAAGAGGGAAAAAAAAATCAGTTACAAGCAGCCCATTTCCTTATCTCATTTCCACTATTTTTTTTGTGCACATATGAAATAATCGATTATACCCATTATCCAGCTATCTACAACAGGGTAGTGGAACAGCAACTTAGATTTACAGTATGGTTGAAATCCAAAAGGCTTGGAGTAGGATCTGACAGGATGATGTAGCAAGAGGTAGCAGAAATGTTACATTAAAAAAAATATAATGGAAATGATTGCTTTATAAACAAACACCCAGCACGTTTTTATACAAAGTTTTCCACTCAAGTCCAGATACCCTGAAGGCAAGGCTAATAATAAATAGAAAAAAACTCCAACTGATTTCAATGATTTCTTCTACAATTGTGGGGGGTGGGAGGGGAAGAGAGGGAAGATTAGTGTAAGTAGTGAAAAAGCATATTTGACAGCTTCCAGCAGCAATCATTAAATCACAGAAGGTACCTCTAGACATCATCGAGTCCAACTCCCCACCAAAGCAGATTTGCCAAGAGCACATTACACGGAATTGCATCCAGGTGGGTTTCGAACATCTCCAGAGGAGATGACTCCACAACCTCCCTGGGCAGCCTGCTCCAGGGCTTTATCATCCTCACAGTAAAGTTTTTCTTCATATGATATCCTAAATGAAGAGTCAGCCTAACTATAGACTTTCTGTGTGCTGAGAACAAACTTCCAACGGTCTTTCTGCATCCTTGTTTACGTTGCTCCTGTACTATAACACTCACAGGGTCCAACAGGCAATGTCCTTGAACTACTGCTTTTCTACTCTGAATGGCTGAGGGTGTCAAATCACTGGGAACCTTCAGTACCTCTCCCAAACTACCACCTCCTGAAATCAGTTACAGAATGTATATCATCTTTACCTATCTATATTTATCTGCAGTCATGAATCCAAACTTCGACCCAGAGAATGAAAACAGTTGAAATATCTTTTCCCAGAACACATAGGCAGCATAACATGAGCTGTTTGGTTGGGGTGGTGAGGCAGTAGGGTACATCTGCACAGCAAAAGCTTAGCTTGTGCAGATTACTCAAACTTCTTTGCAGGTGTGGTCATGGAAGTAACACTCAAAACTTTTTTGGAACCATTGGAAAATAATTTTGTTCTTTGAATAACAATTTGAAAAAAAAAATTCTCATTCTAAAGTAGAAAAAGGCAAAATTAGGGGAGTTTGACCAATTCACTTAGAATGGCCAAACCAGACTAAAATACCATATACCAAACACCTCTAAGATTACGTCCCCAGTAGATTTATGTGATATTAACAGTTCTCTCAAATAAGTGTAGAAAACCTGTTCAAAATAGATTTTTCTTTTTACTCACTTGCATGTTTGGATAGATGATTGATGGAGTACAAAGGAGAACCGTTGTAATTTCATTGCTGCTTTTTGTGAGCAGATGGTTCTTCAGATTCTTCTGATTTACCTTTAAAATGAATATAAATTCAACCTGCAAACAGCATCATTTTAAAGTATAATTACAATGCAAAAACCCATTTTCAAAATATACATGCATGGAACAATAGTTTTTATCTACAGAAGTGTTGAGTCTGGCTGCCTGAATAACTAATACAAAGCAGAAGAAAAACACAAGGGACCATTAGATTCATAGCACAGTCATCAACAAACCTTCATTATAGTATTTCCCTTTTTAATAAAGCTGGCAGCTGTGTGGGTTAAGCTGCCTTTCCTCTTTCCTTCAGCTATGTCTTTTAAAGGCTAGGAAGCTGGATTAACACTAGGTGGTTTGCAGCAAATTCACAGCAAGCTAGAAGTAAAGGACTAGTCCAATACAGCCTGGAAAGCACATGTGTCTGTTCAAAAAAAAGTAGTCCTGTTCTCCACCGAAGAGCTCTGTAGCACTTCCAGGCCTGTTGCACACAACTAGGTGCACATCCTAGGAAAGCAATCGTTTGCAAGTGAGCTCTATTTAGAAGACACTGATCTAACATTTTTAAAAGACCTTAATTTACTATACCAAATGCAAACAAGACAGAGAATTGACCGGGAAGCAAAGTTAGATTTGGAAATTCAAAACAGTGAAAAATTTCTTCTATGTATTTCTTTACTATAACTGCAATTTAGAAAGTCTGATGATCCACAGTTAAAACTCAAAATCTAAACAAATTCACACCATCTGAAAGTAGTCCTATCCTTCACATAACTCCAGCATCACGGTCAGCACATCCACAGCAATCCTGATGAAGTTCAGAAACTAGATTCTTAACCAATCTTGGATCTTAATTCCAAATCTATTCACCAATTCCACCCAAAAATTGCTCCTTATTCCCTCTATCCAGTCTATACCTTTCCATATGTATGCCAGCTTCCATTATCTTACCTAGAGGAATGCAATCAGCATTGTATCCTAACTTGTGTTCAGTATGTTCAACTGATTCCAAGATTATCATAAATCTCTTCAAATACTAGCAGACAGAGACCACAAATTAAAGTAACTTGTATAAGATAAACTGAAGCATATTTCCCATTCTTAAAGGTTACCAAAAAGTATTTTTAAACAGCTGAAAAGTAATTCAAAAGATGGATAACTATTGCTGTCAGGGCTACTTAGAGAAAAAAAATAAATTAAGAAGCTGTGAACATACTCAGTTTCTCATCCATTCCTTTCTTTTCTCCTTTCTATAATACTGCTTTAAATTCTAGAAAACAAAAAGTGCAGCTCTTGTACTAGAAATGACCACTGAAAACAAGATCATTGAAAAAATAGCATTCCTTTACCTAAGAATAAAGTGTATTTACATTAATTTTTTGGTGGGGAAATAGGGTCACTTTTTGTTCAAAAATAAGTCTTGTAGAAATGTACTGCTTCTGGCATAATTTCCATTCATACGAAGTTTACTGGCACAGGTAAAATTTTAAAGCACTGAGAATAAAACCAAAATAATTTCCATAAACAATCCATTAATTCTCACAGTTGATACTTCTGAGCTCATAACAGTTATTTTTTATATAAACTTTGATTATAGAAATAAAACCAATCCTTGAATAGCATCGAACTGAAACACATATCACATTAAATCTTCACTTAAAAGATAGTTGGCCTAAAAAATATCTTGATTCAGAGTTTTATTTTAATGTATTTTTTCAATAATCATTCCAAAGCAGGAATCAGTAGTCAAATACACAGACTGAGGTCTGCTCTGTTTGTGGTGCAATTTGATGAAGATCCTTCAATATATAAATAAGCCTTAAGAGGTTCGTAACCTCAGAAAGAACAACAAAAAAACTCATTGTACTTAGCTCCGAGACAGATAAAACTACCTTATCACAGAGGCACCCACAACACAAACAGCAGCCACTATCCCAAAATGGGAGCTTATTGCAACCAGGGTTGCCCAGCGCTCCTTCTGACTACATACAGGTTTGGATGTCAGTCAGGAGTTGAACTACTGCACAACAAATTCCTAACTTTAAGGAAAAACAAACCAAAATAGACAAAACCTCACTCACAAAGGGGAAACCTCCCACACCAGAATGCCCGAGATACTACTCACCCAAAACAGCGATGGGGGGCAAGGCTCACTCAGTCCGCAGAGACTCCCTCAATCCGTGGAAGTATCCTTGGAGGGCAGCCGAGGCACCAAACTGCTCAGCACCAGCTCTGCCTGCTTTGCCTGAAGGGGAGGCTGCATCTGCCACACCTGTATACCTGGAGAATACACTTCAGCTGGGCCAAATTGGAGCCCAGTGCAGATCAAGGGGCAAAAAAAAAAAGGGTTATCAGGTGAATAAATGATGAAATCAAGGATATTCAGGGATATTGACCAATCCTGGGCTTGACCGCTACAGTTTGCAGCAGGACAATCACACAGACACCCCTTCTCCCTCCTCCAAACCCTTCCTTATCTGTTATGCTGCATCTGTCTTGCTTGCATAGGCAGGAAGAACTTATCACCTCCAACTCTCCAGAGGGAGTCCATCACATTAGACACACAGACTGTAGTAAGCACCTTAATTTGTGGAAGTGGATGTCTCTTTTTTAAATGTATGCAGTCATGCCAAGCATATGAAAAGCAAACTCCATTTAGTGTTTCAAATGACATGCTTTAAGTAGAATGAGGTACTCATAAAACAAAATCATTTTGCCTTACAAGATTTGTCCCGAATATTTGATTACTATTGTCTCCCACCACAATCATATTAATAGTGATTTTGCAATTAAATCAAAACTAAAGCTGTGACCTTGAGAAAGTGAGCGTTCTATGCATTTTGCAGTGTACTATAAGCAAGGAGGACAAATAAAAGCAAGAAAAGCTTTGTTTTAGCTGAACAATTTGCAAAGTTGACAAGGGGCAACTTTTCATTTCCTGTATGACCTTCGGTCAAGTTGTTACAGTCCAAACACAGAAATTGTTCATGCTCCAAAGTCTTGACCCCTGTCTACTAGTGTTCATCTTCATTCAAAATTTATCACATCAAAGATTAAGTTACTGTCATGCTTTTATTTTATTTTAGAGAAAAATATATCATGCACATCTCAGTGACTGACTATCATGAGCACCGTATTCAAAATCTGCATTAAAAAGTCAGAAACCAGGTGTGGAAAATGTCAGCTCAAAATGGAAGCTATGAGTATGTGGAAAAGAGGAGACATAACAGAAAGTTTTACATTCTTGACTGTAATTGCTATTGCTACAGACAGCTATAACAAAAATGAGGCTAACGGGTGATATCACAGCTCAGTATGATAAGGCAGATAAACTGATCTGTGAGAAAAGCTGGAGTTCTATCTTGAAGAAACCCTCCAGTATACACATACTTGTAAAGGACCTTTGCAGTCTTCGTTCCTTCACTTTCATTTACATTACTTGCAGCTGCTGCTTCTGAAGCCTCTTTATTTCATTGAAAATTATCTGCAAGTGACAGGTTTCAGGACAGCTGAGATTCACAGGTGTATGGCATCTGTGAAGTCAGTTAACCTTTACAGAACTTTAGGTTATTTGGTGAAAAACTTGCTAGGAGAACTTCTGGCTCAGTTGTACATCCTGGTGCCAGGAATAAAGTTGCTGATCATGCTAAATTTATTAGATTAATGGTCAAATTGCACACACTAATTAAGCACAAGCTGACACCAAGAAAAAGCCAATTCTATTTAGATATCAGAGAGAAGTTTCTGACTACTAAGACTTGGTATGAAATTTTCACAGACATTACTATTGATTATTCCAGTCAATACTACAAAAATAGTCGTATCTGTTATCTACTCTTACCTGTTGTTTTAGCCATGCCACCTGATCTCCTCACAGATTACTTCACTGTAACTATCCACTAAACTGTATATTTTAAGCATAGCATATAAACACAGTGAGTAAAAACTGCAAAACACAGGTGCACAAATTAGTTTTGTTCTGATTAGTGCCCACATGTTTTTTTTTCCTGACAATCTAATTCTACATCAAGGACATGGATCAACTGGAGAGGCTCCAGAGGAGGGCTACAAAGCTGATCAGAGGGCTGGAGCACCTCTTCTATGAGGACAGGCTGAGGGAGCTGAGTCTGTTCAGCTGAAGAAAAGAAGGCTCTGAGGAGAACTTGTGGTGGCCTCCAGTACCTGAAGGGGGCCTACATGAAAGCTGGGGACAGACTTTTTATAAGGGCATGTGGTGGTAGGACAAAAGACAATGGTTTTAAACTACAGCAGGGTAGATTTAGATTAGATATTAGAAAAAAGTTCTTTACTCTGAGGGTGGCGAGACACTGGAACAGGTTGCCCAGAGAAGTTGTGGATGCCTCATCCCTGGAAATGTTTAAGATCAGACTGGATGAGACTCTGAGCAACCTGGTCTAGTGGGAGGTGTCCCTGCCTATGGCAAGGCATTTGGAACTAGATGATCTTTGAGATCCCTTCCAACTCAAGCCATTCTATGATTTTATAATCTTAAAGCCTTTACCTACATTCCTGAGCAGTTTTACTTCCTATACACCTGCCCTTCCCAAGCCCTAGATGTCAGCTTTAATACAACTCCTTCTTTCATGTATCACCTTTGCAAAAGCATGAGTCAAGCTTTCACCTTCACTGCTGAAATCTACAATGAAGCCACAGGGATGTACAGAGAAAACTGATAACCAGCTTAAAATAAAAGAACATCCTCAACACATGCTTATTTATTCCCATACTTTATTAAAGAAATGCTTTATAAGCCTTTCTGGCTTTCATACTCGGTCGTAGTATCAGACGGAGGTTAAATGTTCCACAGGATAAAGACCATGCCTCCATGCATTACGGAAGTGCAGAGCTTGAGTTCATTCAAACATTAAGAGAGTCAATGAAGTAATTTACTAATAAATTAGCTGTCAGAGAGCTCTAGACCTATGCTAGTCCATACTAAATTGGCAATACAGATGTACCTCAGATTCAGTTAAGAAATTCCTCCTTCTCCTGAGTGTACATAAGGGCAAACGACTGTTAAAGTATTAATTATGGCTTCTCAGTCATTATTTTATCCTTCATAAAAAATAAACACAATAAACCTAAGCAATCAAGAGAGTGAATATCAGAATGAGTAGAAAGAATAGACAGGACGTGAGGGAAATAACACAGCTAGACAAATGCATGATAAAAAGAACTTTCATTCTATATAAATGTTCCTTTTTATGTTATACAGATTCCCCTCAATCTGATATCATATCATACAGTTTCTGGGATATGTTACTAACTACTCATAAAACTATCTAAAATACTGTAATGATGATGAGAAAATACATGTATCACTGTAGTATAAACAAATTTGAGCTTCTAGGTAAGGGGGAAAAGGAAAAAAAAAACCTGTAAATAGGAATATGTGGTCTTAAACAAAAGCAAGGAACAAGAAATCAAAAACTTAGCATTTCAAATGAAACTATCAAGGTAAGAAAAACCAAGGCAATCTTACCTGTGCTTTATCAGTGCCTGAGATAAGGGACTGAGGGGAAGGCCAAGTAGATATTATTTTCACAAATGCCAGATGTGCAAGATAACAGTCTAAGAGACAATGGGCAGATGGGGCATGAGAATTTTGTATTAGGAAATGGCATTCAACTGATGGTTGTGTAGTTAATTAAATGCTGTTCACTAAATGCTGTTAATTAAATTTGAGCTCATCTTATCTGGTAATGGTTGTGTTTTGCTGTATGTGGTATATATATTTGTATAAAAGTGCATTTTAATTTTGGAATGAAAAGGAATACAGCAAATTTTTTATGAATCTGAGATATTTCAGGTTTGGGGTTTTTTTAACACACCAAGTACTAAAACTCCTAAATTGATCAATATTTTTGTTGTAACCAGACAATTCTGATTTAGATGTCAAAAACATTTAAAATTAAGAGTTCATTGAACAAGGTTACTGAAAGTTGTTTCTTTTTCTTGATTTAAAACCCTTGTTTTTACATAATATTACCTCTCCTGACTAAATAATACATTTTAGGCTGAACAAATTCTAGTTGCAGTAAAGCTTGATTGAGAGGTCTCACATCTATTATATCAATGGTGTTTATATTTCACATTATCAGCCTTGAATGAAAGGAATTATCCACATAAAGTAGAATCAAGGAGAGGGTAAGGATGCTTTCCTCTCAAAAACCTGTTGGGCAAGTCACATATTTTTAAACATAGATCTGAAAAGAGTGTATTTATGTTTATTTTTTCAGGTATTTCTATCTGGAATTTCTATGACAATCAGTATTTGGAGAGGAAAGATAGCCAGAATCATCCCAAACTCTGTATGTCACACCTCTGAGAGACTGACAGGACCCTTTCTGGAATGCATGTAACATACGGCAAAGTTCAAAAACATGTCAAATTATTTAAATGTTGAGTTACACCTTCATGTAAGTGGTTCCTATTCCTACAGAATCTGTCAACAAACCACACTTCAGTAGTTTCTTCTTGACATTAAAATTAAATGTTTCAAAACTGAACTGAATTCAAAATTGAACAGAATTGTGCTGTGGCCTGTCTATCCAGCTCACTGAGCAACTCTTAACAGCTGCAAAACAGCAGCGCCGAAGGTATTTTGGGATGATGAAAGAAGCAGCAGCCTTCCACTCTGTATAACTTAAGGATCTGGGAGATCATACACGTATCAGGGTCTCTGTGGGCCCAGTAAGAAAAATTATGCGTAAACAGTTGCCTTTCATAAATATGCCCTTATGTACTGTGTGTCTTATGCATCCCAACACCATGTATGATTTACTGCATGTAACTATGAGACGTTTTATCACACTAGGCTTCTAGGTACCAGGAAAAGCCACCAGTAACTACAAAAATACAGCATAAATTACTTCTTGCATGTTGTTTTTATGGGAGATGGGATTTAATGGTAAATATGTGAAATCTCATATTATAGCAGAGTGTCTGGATGAATTAACAGTCATTGCTGGATCAAGCCGAACTTGGACCCTCTACCCTCATGACATAGGAAGGCACTGTTTCTACCCATTGGCTAGGATGCTTCCATCTCTTCCAGTAGTTGACAATAAAGGCATGTTGTTGAAGCAGTTTAAAAATGTTTTTATTGCTGTGCAACTTGCTCCTCGGAGACAGAAAGGATTCCAGCCAATATGGCATCTTTTAGAAAATGTACTGTACTGATTCCTTCTATAATCTGGCCTTGAAAAATAACTTCAGTTTGCTGGAAACACTTCCTGGAATCAGTTAAAGGACTAGTATTCATCTTCTTTAAATTAAAGTGAAAATAAATCAAGCCAAATTCCAACCATCTTTGCCTGCCAAGAAATTTCAGAGGACTGGAATCTCTAGAAGAATCCAAATGGGCTAGAATGACGGCACAGCTCTGACTGGAACCTAAATAAGTTTTATAGCAATGAGGATGTGTATATAAAGCCAGAACTGAAGAATAACTGCAGAATGTTGCTCTTCAGGTCACAGACAGCAGTCTTATAGTATGACACAGACTAAAATCACATACTTTCCACAGAGGATCCTCAGACATGTCAGGAAAGGTCAAGGGAGAAATGCAGTCTTTCCTTATTGCCAACCTTAAGATAGAATATTGAATTTTCTTAAGCCCCATTTATTCCTCAATTTTTGCATCTCTTCCTGTCATTATGTTAATTTTTCCTACCAATTCTATGTTTTGTTTTGTTTTGCCATTGATATTCACTCCCTGAATTCTCTTCCCAATGCATTCATCCCATTAAAAATACCGATATGTGAATAGTTAAAATGGAGACAGATGCACTGTTAATGGGATTTCACTATTCTCTCAGCTATGTAGGATATGATAATTACCATTTTGGTATTCCTTTATCCGATTGCATACTAAAGAAGATTTAATAGCTTGATTTTGTAGGATTTTCTATCCATATCTTTCATGTTTTTTATAGTAAAAGAAAGTTTAAGTTATGCCTAATTAACTAAATATGCAGAACACATGTACTTTGTAATGGTTCTGCATTTGACGCTCCTAAAATATAGCAAGTATTAAAATACAAGTGTAGATTATTATGACTATGGATTTCAAAACTGGCTAGCACAATTATTTCTCTTATGTCACCCTAAGGTACTACTGAAAGTACTTTAATAACATTTAATTTCTCCAGTAAATATAGCATCAGATGTATAACTTATGAAAACAGTACTCATAGAAATACGATAGAGATTCTTCCAACTCCAGTAGCTTCAAATACCCCCGTAGTATGATATATAGCGATTGCATACAACAAGCAGAAAGCATGATTAACTTTTCAACTTGGATAATGTAAGCCACAGAAAACAGCAGAAAACTATGCTGGCTACTGAACGCATCCATTTCCTTTTACAATTGGAACAGGTGATGGATGTGGGTGTCTTGGAAAATAACAAGGCCAGAAAACTGGATTCACAGCTCTCCAACTGAGGTGGTTTATTATCTGGCACTGACATAAAGAAAAGGATTTGCAGACCAAACAGAATGTATTTTAAAACCTGTAGTAGAATATATGCATTTACTCCAGCTCCCTATTAGTCTGGAATAGGGTCAGGATGTTCATTAGATTTCTTCCTGCTTCCCCCCAGCAAATAACTGATACATTAACTATGTTCCATCAAAGATACTCCTCGTATGGGTTCAGTTATATACTGGTAAATAAAGAAGAATGGGTAAACTCCTGTGTCTGATGCACATGAAATCCAAAACCTCAGGTTTTCTTGTATTCTGACAAATACGACATTTTTTTTTCTCCACTGAACTGCTCTAAACCCACAAGCAAAGCTCAATTCACTGGAAACAGTGAAAAGTTCTTTACGGTACATGCTTCTCGTCACTCTCTCCTCCCTACCCAAATGAACTGTGTTCACAAGAGTGTATAAATATATTATTGTATATGAAAACTGCAAAAAGGAACACTTTCTCCTCCTGCTTTGGCTGGATGTAACAGAGGAGGCATTCTCTGTGTGTCTGTCACTTGACAGAATTCCATAAACAACTCAGGGAGAAGGAAAGTTTACTAACAGAAAGGAAAATGATACTGTTATTTCTTTACTGTACCATAGCACAGTGCTATGTATATAGCCAGTGCTAAATATAAAGTTTCCGTTGTCTTACATAAAATTTACTGAAAAAATCTATTTTTTTCTCAAATGGGTATAAATTTGTATAGAAAAACCTTAAATACTAATTAATGTATATGCTCTACAATATTAATTAGCATATTATATATATTAACGCATATTTTAAATCACCCAAATGAAAATTTGAAAAGTATCACTTTACTAGAAAAATTAGAGGTCTCAGTTAATTAAAAGTAAGAGTAGGCTTTTTGCCAAAGTTTGTGGCAAGTATAGAAAACAATACCTGAATAAATCTCGCAAAAAAAGAACCCATGAATACATGTCTATGTATACGGTTAAGCTGAAAACATTTCTCATTTATCATTCAAGAAAGACACTTGAGTACAGTAGCACTTCTTACAAGGGGAGTTTGAATGTCCCTGATTCTAATGTTTCCTATTCTAGCTCAGCAAAAGCCTACTGGGATAACTTGATGAGGAAGCATTATTTGTCACCTACCAGATATACCTTATTCACTGCTGTCACAACCTGTAACTTTCCCATTTGTTCCTGTAACATGTCCTCACAGCTTTCAAAGAGGCTTCTATGCATGCAAAAGAAGTTCTTCTAAATACATCTGATTCAAATCCTTGGTCAGGGAGGAGTTAAGCAAAACGGTCTCCAAAGACCTTGTCTCACAGTGACCTCTAGTCAGAATGACACGTTCACTCTTTTGTCATTCTGTTCGCAGATTTTGTCCTGGACTGATCAAAGGTAAAACTACAACAAAACTCCATGAAACACATGAGTCTCTGACTGCTGCAAATTAAGTGCTCCACTGATTGTTCAAAATCCATTGTACAAATTTATCATCATATTTTACCTGACCCTTTTTTTTTGTGTAACTGCTGAATCACTGGAAAATTGGGAAAGTGGACATTTTGTATGAATTTTATTTACAAAAGTTAGATTTGTCTAATACCACACATATTGAAAATACCTCAGAATGCCACACACTATGCTGACAAAACCCAGAAAATCTGTTACTTGCAGTATGCAGTGCTCTTATGCAGTTTCATCATTTTTCATTCTGATGGGGACATGGAAATCCTTACGTATCATCTTGATTCTGACAGTGACCACCTTAAACTTTGAAGCACGAGTCTGAAATTCTGCATTTTAGAATGCCAGGGTCACAAATTTAACATTTCAACTACTGTGAACCTAAAGTCTATTTGAAGCTATGCAACTCAGTATTATGTGGAGTTTTTTCTTACTTTCTTCCTAAAGAATAAAATATTCCTTCCAAAATTACTTGTAGCCGAATGTTTTTATTTTAAAAAAACCACAACTTCTGTAGCAAATTACTAATTTTTTTTCGCAGGAAACTGTCTTTATAAAGCTGTTCTGTTAAGAGGGTTTGTTCTGATTTGTCATATAAAGTTGTGCCCTTTTGTTAATTTTCTTTATTAATGCAATTCTACTTGTCTACTAAAACCAGTTAGAACTGATTGGAAATCATTGCTTGAGCCGAGGTCCTTAAAAAGGCTCCTTCAAGTTTTTATTCTGTGTATATATGGTCTGCATTCTATTTTACTTACTTAAATTACAACAGTTTCCTTATTTTTTTCCTCTCAAATGCTGACACTTTACCTATAAAAAACCCCATTTTTTTAATATCCCAAAATCCTAACAGTAATTGAAATGTTCATCACCCTCATAAATTACTATGGATTCATACAGTTACTTATACTTACACTTTAAAAGCAGTTCTAGTTTATCTGCTTCATTTCCATATGGATCTATATCACATGGCCTAGAGAACAGTAGGTTAAGGTTTTGCAGTTCCCTGAAATTAACTATATCTCATAATAAAGGCAAAGGCCTTGTATAAAAACTGTGGCCCAATGTTCATGGGATTCAAAGAGGTAAATCTTGCTGATTCACACTAATGGCTGCAGTGCCCTATTTATGACATTTTATGATTAAAGCTTTGAACTAGCAAAGTTCTTAAGTATGTGCTTAACTTTTAATTCAATAGAACCATTCACCTGTGTGAATGCTTAAATACTTTGTTGGATTGTGACCCAAATAAAGTGAACAAGCAATGAAAAAAGAAGCAATAATATTTACTTATGCAGTAAATACTCTGAAGCCTGTTTCAAGAAGCCGCCCCATCCACCAGCTATGCAGCTGCAGTGCTCTGGAACAGGCTGCCCAGGGAAGTATAATTCCTGGAGATATTTAAAAGATGCATAGATGTAGCGCTGAGGGACATGGTTTAGTGGTGACTTGGTAGTGCTGGATTGATGGTTGGTCTTGATCTGAAAGATTTTTTCCAACCAAAATGATTCTGTGATTCTATGGTTGTATAATCATAACACAGGAAAAAGTTACTCCAATGCTCTATCTAGGACATCTATCCTGTTAAAGAAAATATCTCAGGTAGTTTTTCTAAACAAATAGCTATATACAAAAGTATACAGTAGACTGCCTGGATATTTTACCCTTCTTCCATGAATAAACTCTCAAATTTCAATTAACTCTGCCTTCATCTGTGGTCTTCTCTCTCTTCTTTAGTTTCTACAGCTATATGAAACTCTTCCATTTATCAAAACTTTTACTAGTGATATAAATAAGCTTGATCCTTCCTCTTTAATCTTGATTTGAGCTTTCATTTTGAGTTACCTACTTTATTCTCATGTGTCACTTTAGATTAATTTGTTATGCTAAGTACTTGCCAAATAAATAATGAGCTTTCAAATGAGTCCATATGTATATAAGGCAAGGATTCAATTATTCCTAACACTATTAACGTTTTACTACTGCATCAGGGTCATGGCTGAAAATATGATAGACACCATTAGTATTTTCAAGAGCCTCAGTCTCTTACTTGTGAACCATCGTTACTGCTACGAGATTGGCATCTAATGATGTCTAATAATGACAAAGAATGGACAATTCTTTGCAGTGTTCCCTGCAACCAGACACTCTTGATGTCACTCACCTCAGCACCAAATTCAAATTATTATAAAGTTCCTGCCTACTGCTGAAAACAATTAATTTGAAGAGGAGAAATAGAATCAATAGTCTAAGATCATTTAAGGAGAGATTTATTTAATTATTTGTTTTTAAGAAATAAATGTCTTTGAGTTAGTTTCGTTTCCTACCTGACTGTTTTTAACATTGATACTTGCATGACAGCCACAGGTAAAGTTATTAGCTGAATTTGGGGCCCCACTGTGTGGAAGACTCTATGTGAATTAAAGGCAGTCTCCTGTACAATCAGCAGAGATGACAGACCATGAGGGAAAGAGGAACAGAAATACAAGCAGATGAGGTGAGACCACACCACCTGCCAGAAGTTGTATGCATCCTATTTCCAATCCCTGAAGCTGCCTTTGCCACGCTGTGAATACCAACATGTGGGCTAAGGCAGTTTGAGGTATGCTCTTATTCACTTTTCAAAATGTAGCCTATCTCCTGGGATTGAATCCTATCCTAAAATATTCTAAGATCACTCACAAATGCCTTGAGAATTCTTTTAACACCACTGTAAAGAGGTGGAATATTATTTTCTTGAACCAAAAAAAATATAATGTTCCAAGGATTTGATTTTTCTCAGGTTTTCTATAGCCACTTGACTGAAAAAAAAATGAAATGGGGGAGAGGTTGAAAGTACAAGAGAAAAACCTGCCATTTGAACTTATTTCAGAATTTACATCTATAATTACACATTCATCTTTCCTCCCTATTCTATCTACATCACTAGGAATAGAAAAAAGGAAGCAGCCACTTGAATTGCAAAGTCCAGTCTTTTGCAATCCCTGAAAGCAAACAATAATCTAGCAGGATCAATATCTACATGTCCTTGCCTACTGCAAAATAGAAAGCATTTTCAACACTTTGGAAGAGATTAAAAACTAAATGTCTGAAACACACAGCAATAAGGTGTCACAGCAGAGCACGAAGACTTGTGGGAATCACCAGTATCACAGTTTTTACCAACAGGAAGGAATTTGTGAAAGATTCTGAAGCCACATTGCCATGATTCACTTCTGTCAAGTACCCATCTTCTTCTGGAGATTTGGAATGCGAAAACTCAAAAAGCAAGTCCTGTACAGCACAGCTCCAGTCCAACTATGTGAATGAATCCCTGCACCTACAGAGACCCTAGGCTCTGAAAGAGGTGTCAAGTCTCTCACAGAGTCCTGTGTATGAATGCTGGCACAGAACATCAATATCTGGCCAAGGCAACAGTGAAATCAGTGCTCCGCTCCAAGTCAGGTGTTCTATTCTTAGCTTACATAGACGGATGGAAGTGTATTGCCCAGTAGACCAGCATCACTGTTTACACGTCATGGAAAACGGTGACAATGATTTCAGTAGATAGAAGACAGCTCCATAAAGATCTCTAAGAGGCTGTGCATTTCAGGTCTTTTATAAACTGTTTTTAACTGTACCAAAACCCCAAAAAGCCATATAAAAGTATAGAATTATAACTATTGATCTTGGTACTGCGGAATGGTATCATAAATCATATCATTGACAAAACCTAGTGAGGAATGAGGTTATACAATACCATCTCAAGTTCAGTTCTTTCCTGTTTGTGTATTGAATGAATTTTTTGCCAAAAGTGACCTAAAAAGTAGTTGTATGGGATTCATGAAATTTAGGCTCTAGATTTGAATTTTGTTCAGCTCACACATGTATGCATTAGAAGGTTTTCACCTCTTTTCTTTTCCCTAAAAGTTTTTGTTTCCTTATCTGGTTTGTTTTCAGTGGTGTGAGTGGTGAAAAAAAAAATTATACTTGTAAATTTCTCCTTACCAGTAGCTGCCTGCATGAAACCCTAGCCAGAATGCAGCCTTTGGCACTAACAGCCTGACAGCAAGGGAATGATATTTCCATTTGCAGTAAAAGTGTTAATGGGAAAAAACCCACGTTCAGGGTAGCCATCTGAGGTCAAAGACCGTGAAATGGTTTGCGAGACAAATTGCATTTCAGTGTAGGAAACAAACACCATTTCTTACATAATTTCAGAAGATGGTATTTTCCAGAAAACCCAGCACTACGTACTATAAGTGAATTCCAATGTATTCATTACTGAGCAAACTAAATCTTCAAGTTAGCATGTTAAGTATAATTATGCTTCATTCATTCATTGCTTTATATTAGCCATTTTATGTTGCTGTAGTAATTATAGCCAAGTACATTTGCATGTGGGTTGGCAATGGAAGATGTGTTCTTTGCAAAAGGTTTGTCACAGAAAAGGTGGACTTCAGAGAAATTGATACTGTATAATTGTTACTGACTGCACTTGGAAAGGTTACAAGGAAAGAACTTATTACTTTAACATTCATAGATTTGTCCAAGAAAAAAATAACTAGACTATGAAATGGGTGAGCAAATAAAATATAAAGCATAGGAGAAGTCCTGGTAAATAGAGTAGCAGATTTTGATTACTCAGAACTAGACTGTAATATATTAAGGTAGATAGAAGATTCATGTGGATTTGGTATGAGATTGCCTTGAAACTCCACAGGTTTATGTGCAAGTGCCTAGCAGTAAGTTGAGAATATTGTTGTTATGTCTGGGAAGAAGTGTAACAAAAATTATAAACTATATAAAGGTAGTGAAAAAGCTAAAGAACTGTTCTTTCAGTCTCAGTAATGATCAATCTCTCTGGCTCTCGCTCAATTATAGTCAGTCCTCATACATGCAGATCTCCCACTAACTTCAAGAAGTTATACCTGAACTGAAGCAAAACCAGTAATAATTGCTGGGCAAAATTTTTTTTTTTTAGCCTATCTGGCCCAAAAATATGATGCATTGCTGTGTGGAAAGAATCCACAGAAGTGAAGTATTTCTACAAATAAACAACAGTGCATAAAAAAAAATTCAATCAAATCAGCTGTTGTTTCAGAGATAGGGTCTGAAATGGTGGGGTGAGGCAGAAAAAAAATAGAGGCAGGAGCTTCCCTCCTGAAGTAGACTCTCAAGTAGAAATTACCAGTAGAAATGCAAAAGGCCTAGAAAGCTCACACTTTACTACCATTAGCAATGCACCTATAGTGGCAAAATATTCATCCCAAATGGAACTGTTCTCAGAAGGGAAGCTGTGAATGTCATGTCTCAGAGACACTTAGCATAAAATGGAAAAATCACATTAAAGAACGCAGAAGAATGAACTTTACAAGTAAGGGAAAGAAAAAGAAGCAGCAGCAAAAGCAGAAGCAGCAGCAAAAGCAGAAGCAGCAGCAAAAGCAGAAGCAGCAGCAAAAGCAGAAGCAGCAGCAAAAGAAGCAGCAGCAGCAAAAGAAGAAGAAAAAGAAGAAAAATAAAAAAGAAACAGAAAAAAAAGAGATAGAAAAAAGAGACAGAAAAAGAGAAAAAAGAAAAAAAGAAAAAAAAAGAAAAAAAGAAAAAAAAGAAAAAAAGAAAAAAAGAACCACAAAGAAGAAAAAGAAAACAGAGAAACCGCACCTCATAATCTTGCTTTCATGCTTCTCAGACACTAGGGTGAAGACTCACAACCCCCTTGGCTAGTGGAACACTGGGGAGCAGTGGCTCCAGGCAGGCTCAGCAGCCAAGGAGCCAGAGCCAGGCTCGTGCTGTGGCTCAGGCACCTCTTGCCCACAGGAAAAGGTTGCAGCCTCAGAATCCAAGGCCTTACCCAAGCACTATTATGTAGTAATAGGCAGCGGCTGGCTGGACAGGCATTACCAGTGCTCTCCTCCTCTTGGACACAGGGATCTATGTGCTCCCTCACCTCAGCAGCATAATCCCCATCTCCTCACAAAAAAGTTAAGCAATACCTCCCTTGGTCCCTGGAAGACATTTGGGAGACATGGGAATAATTTTGAGAACCTAGAGACCGTTATAGCTACCTCACAGAGGTAGGAAGGCAGTGCTGCAGGTCCTTAGGGTGGCTCTGAAGAGGTCATTGTTCCTCTTGCCCTGTTTTCAACAAGGCACTGTGGGTGCAGCCTGAACTGCTCAGGTCTGTGAAGAGAGGACCAACGGCAGAGGTAAAGTGAAGCGTGAACATACTGGCTTCTGGGGCAGGAGTTTTTAGGATTGTGTTTGAAAACAAAAACAAACAAACTAACAACCTGTTAGCAAAAGTAAATTTGGGGACAAAATGGAAATGAATGGTTCCAGTGAGCGACAAAAGCAAAAGATAAGACCCATGTGGGAATTTCTACCACACTAGAGATTTCTGAAAAAGAAAGCGAGAAAAAGAAAGCTTTGCTTTAGCTTGAGGAAATTCTTCTTAGAGCAATGCTATCCAAGCGTACATCAGCTGACCAATTATGTTTTAAATGATGATTCCTTCTCTCATGCACTTTATGCTCATAGATATATATCAGGCACATTATGAGTGACTGAAATATAATGCATTTTCTAGTTATCTTGGTGACTAGAAGCCCTAAAAAAAGAAAAAAGTGAGGTCATAAAATACTAGAGAGTTTTGTGCTGTGATTCCAGGTAGTCTGCAATTTATAGTTTTAATTACTCAGTTTCAATTGAAAAGACTACTTGGAACAAATGTAGGAATATGGAATTTTAATGTGGATATAATAAACTAAGAAGCAGGTGATCCTGATCAGTGCTTCTGACAATACAGTCTAGTAAACCTGGGAAGGATTTCTCTTATTTAACTGCAACTTCAGGCTTCTAAAAGTTAGATATTCAGCCAAAATTATCTGTCCACTTTCTCACAGCTAAATGAGAGAAGTAAATGCCTCCAGCATATTACTTACCTAATGTATCTCAAAAGTCACATTTTGCATTATGTCTATGCTAATTTAATGAGTTACCACTCCAGGGAGCATCACTTTTCATTCTCCACTTCTATCAGGCTTGTACTTCCATTGCCTCCTCTCTCCTGTCTCTCACATTTGTCTGACAGTGTGATAAGCTGATTGTATCCAGTTTGCATGGCAAGGTTTTGGTAATGGGATGGGGGAGCTACAGGGGAGGCTTCTCTGAGAAGCTGCTAGAAACTTTCCTTGTGTCTGATAAAGGCAGTGCCAACCAGCTCCAAGATGGACCAACTGCTGGTCAAGGCCAACCCAGTCAGTGACTGGTAGCATCTCCATACTTAAGAAGGGGGAAAAACTGTTGGGAAACCAGCATCCAGAAGAGAGGAATGAGAATACGTGAGAGAAACAGCTCTGAAGATACCAAGGTCAGGGAGGAAGAAGGGGGAGGAGGAGGTCCAGGTGCTGGAGCAGAGATTCCCATGCAGAACATAATGAAGACCATGGTGAGGCATGGTGTCCACCTGCAGCCCATGAAAGTTAATGGGGGAGCAGACATCCACCTGCAGCCCATGGTTCCCATGTCAGAGCAGGAGGATGTGCTCAAAGGAGGCTGTGATATTGTGGAGAGCCCACTCTGAAGCAGGCTCCTGGCAGGACCTATGACTCCATGGAGAGAGAAACCCACTCTGGGGCAGGTTTTCTGGTGGGGCTTATGACCCCATGGGGTACCCATGCTGGAGCAGTCCTTTCTTAAAGAACTACACCCTGTGGAAAGAACACATGAAAAGGACTCACACTGGAGCAGTTTGTGAAGAACTGCAGTCCATGTGAAGGATAGATGTTGTAGAAGTTTGTGGAGGACTGTTTCCCATGGGAAGGACCCCACACTGGAGCAATGGAAGAGAGTGAGGAGGAAGGAGCAGCAGAGACAACATATGATGAACTGACCGCAACCCGCATTCCTTGTTCCCCTGGGCCTCTTGTGGAGAGCAGGTAGAGAAATTAGGAGTGAAGCTGAGCATGGGAAAAGGGGAGAGAGGTGGTGGGAAGGTGTTTTGAGAGTTGTGTTTTATATTTTATCATCACCTTACTCTGATTTGATTGGTAATAAATTACATTAATTGCTCTGTCAGGTCTGGGTTTTTCTGCCCCAATGACAATTACTGAATGATTTCTCTGTTCTTATCTGAACCCACAAGCCTTTTCTTGTACTTTTGACCACCCTGTTCAGTTGAGGAGGAGGAGTCATATAGTGGCTTAACAGGTACCTAGTGTCCAGCCAAGGTCAACTTATCACACTGAGTCAGGGAGCTAAAAAACTAATCCTGAACAGAAAGTAAACGTAACTTTCTTCCTGTTTTAAGATGAAATAACACAAATTTACCATCAGGAGTTTACAATGGCTCTTTTGGTATCTTGATTGTTAGAAGGCAAAAGTTTGGATAGTTTATCTCTCCTAAGATAATTAAATCACACATAGTGTATTTCATGTTAGAAGGTATTAGTCCAAGAGAACTAACAGAAGGTTAATGGAGAAGCAGAAGTGGGAGCTTTCTGTATACACATGATATTTTGCCGTTGGGAAGTCAGAATTTAAAAATTTTGTTACCAATTTGATAGTAAACAAATTAGATGATAGTTGAGGACGAATTAACATAGCCTGATTCCTGCCTGTGCCCCCCCCCCCCCATAAATTCCCCACATGATACAATGAACTAGCTATTTATTTCTTAATGTCTGGGAATGAAAACAAATCTTGGAGGTCACTTATAGTTGGAGGTTTTGTTCTGTCATTATACACTCATAAAAGTTAATAGTCCTTGCTGCTTGCTTGAGTTTAACATTAAATTCTAAGATGAGTTAAGAGAACGTGTTAATTACTGTTCATTACTGTAAGAGTTCATGTGAAGCTACTTGGAAATTAGAAATTGGAAATCAGTCAACAGAGCTGATGGAGAATATGCTGGGGTTTTTTTAGGGGGGAGGGAAGCATTAATAGAGAAGGTCAGAGGGTCAGTAAAACCTGATCTGTCAAAAGTGAAACTTTCTGACAGTATCTGTCTTGTTCAGTGAAAGTTTAATGGGAAAAGATTTCCTAGTCTCAAATAGAGATTGATTCCTGCTCACACTGAAAAGAAGTCAAGTCACTTCTTGAGGTAAAGTGACTTACTGGAGTATGAGAGATTTTTGGTTGAATATCTCCTCTTGCTTTGTGTTAGGTGTGGAATCTAAACCGATTTTCCTCTGTACTGAAAGTATATGCAATAGGCAGCAGCTTTGGGGCTGTTTTGTCAAGTGCTATTTTCTCTCTGTAATTTTCATTAAAATATTTCAGAAGGATCTGAGTTCCTTCCAATAAAGATAGATCTTGAAGAGATGACAAGGATTTTAACAGTCTCCTTAAAGGCTGATTGTAAACATGAATGGGAGATGGATTTCCTAGCTCACAAATTTTCTTGAATCTTTTTTTTTGTGGGGGGAAAGAAAAGTGTATATCTTTCAACAATATTAATATTTAATTGTAGCACATTCCTAGTCATTGTATGTCTGCTTGTCTGTCTGTCTGTCTCTCTCTCTCTCTGTATGCGCAAGATCTGAACTTTTTGTGAGACATATGCACTAAGAAAATGGAATATGACACTGATACTTCTTTTCTTGCATGGACTAATTTAACATGCTTAGCCAAGATATGGGAAATATCTCGCCCAAAGTATGAATCAATACCTGATTCTACATATGGAGACAAACATCTATTTCCAAATTTCCTGGCCAATGCTAGAATACTATAAAATGATTTAGGGTGGAGTAAAGGATTTCTTGTATCCATCACCGAAGCTATTTAACTGTTTACACAGATGGTGAGACATAGGTGAGACAAAGGGTGGAACTGGAGCCTGCATATTTTACATGAAATATGTTCCTGCATATTATTTCCACATTTTATATCAAATAGTTGCTGGCCACCTTATGTAGTCTGTTTCTGTACGTTGAGACTTCAGTTGGTTTTCAGCTTCATAGGTCGGCTGAAAAAGATCTCACAAAATGGGAATCAAATCTGATGGAGGTATCTAGGACCCTCATTCAGGGTTATGAATTTTCTGATGTGCTTAGGTCTTTTTTAGGATCTGGCTTTAAATTGTTTGTGTATAATTTAAGACATGGAAAGAGAGACAGGATGTTCATATCACCTTCATTTAGCAGACTGTAGACAGAAAAATGCCTGTTCTGCTCTTACACTGAGCAGCATCCCTGCTGCTCAGCCTTGTAACACATACTGAACTGAAGCTATCTGGATTTTTTTCTCTTTAATCCAGATCTGTCCAACAGCCCAGTTCACAGCACAAAAATATTTCTGAGTAAGCAGTGGTTCCGGTTTCATTTTCGAAGTAATTTACCAGCAGCTTCATGGGTTAAAGAGGGCAGGTCTAATGAGTTGATTATTGCTCTGGTAAAGACATGTTAATTATCCCATCTGAAGCATGTCCAATTCTCTATATGTAACACTTTTTTTCAATTTTAATAATGCTATACCCAAGATAACCTGGAATGTTACATATATACACATGCATACATGTATATGTTGATCTTCCTGAGCATAGGAACAGTGGTTCCTATCAGAGAAAGATACAGGAAAGCGGAAGAAAGCAAACTAAAAGTAGCAGCGTGTTTGAATACAGAGTCATGACTGTACAGGATGTGGAATATGGACTTACAGGTCATTGTAAATGGGTATGGGAATATCCCAAACTCTAGAAACCTACAGCCTGTCAATATCCTGGTATCGGCAATGCTGGGGACAAAACTTGAATTGGCTTTATCGGCTTTGAGATAGGCCTGCCAATAGAAGAACCTCTCAACTGCAGCTTACTGCCTTCTAGAAATCGGACAGTACATGCCAGGTGATATCAACGTATTGTAATATCTGTTATTTTTAATTTTTTTGAGTCAGTGAAAATTAGAGATAAATGAGATATTATAAAATCAGTTAGATAATGCACACTGAAAAAGACTTTAATGGAGATGAGAGATTGAGAAGGAGAAAGACATACACTAGAAATACATAATTTCCTTTCCTTCTTTCCTAAATTAATCTTCTTTCATGAAAGTCCTTATAGATTACCTGGGGAATTAGAGGATCTGAAATAATGCTAACTTTTATCTAAGAATAAAAGGAAAACAAAGAAGCAGCATAATTATGAGCTAACCACTAGAAAGTTCTTAGTGCTAATGTGCTGCAGAGGTCAGAATACTCATGATTTATAACTGACATCAAGAGAATAAAAGACTGCTAAGAAGGGCTTCTTTTTGGAGACGGGTTAGAATGCTTTAGAGCTAATAGCATTTTCATCGTGCAGATGACTTTGTCAGTGAATACAATAAGCTGATCCATTAGACAGACCTATTCAATGTAAATCCACTTAATACCTAAAAGGTTTAAAATATTTTAGTGATCGTCTTGCATAGAGCTATTCTTAAAAGGCAGAACTATGTTTGCCCTGCCTCATATTCAAACAAAGCTCAAGAACCAGGAATATGCAAATGATGGACAGATGGCTTTTAATGCATAGAGTATGGTGGGACAATAGACATGTCTGAGTACTGCTCATTGTCAGAAAAAAACCAATTGCTTAATCCTGCAGAATGTTTAGCAGTCTAAAAAGCTATTCAACCAACAGGATTTGAAGGTCATTAACAGCTGGTAGGATGAGAAAGCACTAAATACAAACCAATTGCAAAAGGTTCGTATTTGCATTCAAGAGAGCCTTTTAGATCTATGCTGGAAACTATAAATCTCCCTCTGTGAAAGAGTCTCAAGTTATCAGAACTACCCTGGACTGAAAAGGAAGGCAGGGTTAATTTTCATCCCTTTGAAATCATATGCTAGTCATCTACCAGTTAGCTGGTGAAATACATCTCCAAAGAGCTCTTCTTTATATGCATGCTCTTAACACAAACTGAACCAAATAAGTTTGGGACTGTTCCATTGAAATTTGCAGGGTTTTCCTGATCCCATACTTTCAAGCCAGGACATAAGTAAGCGTATGGTGAACAACAGTCAGTAGCACAAACCAGCTCAACATTATTGTTCACCACTTACGAAGAGCATCCTGCCTATAGATCAAGTAGAAAAAAACTGGACGAATGAAGCTGTTTATAAGATACACAATAAACTTCACTGGTTCAGCAAAAGTAGGATGTGTCTACATAAATTTCAGCACCATGTAATGGTATTTTGTCTATTGACTCTGTGTATGCATACCTATACAAATATACATTCTGTAAGGCTCTTTGTAGATCAGAGAGGCTACCAAAACTAAAGCAAACCATGCTCTGAAGACTTGATGAACAGGATAGAGTCAGCTGTCTCAATTTTATCTTACAATACAGTTCTGTAAAAGTAAATCATCAGAGTCCTCACTGTACAGTCCTTGGAGCTAATGTCAGGAGTGTGATGACAAAATTGTTGGGGAAATCCTCTAGGCTGTTCAGCCATTATTAACATCCTTCAGAGATCCCCAGTAATGGCCTGTTCAACTTGTATACCAATGAATGACAGGAACAGGGAGACATAATCCTCTATAGACAGAATGACCTACACATGTTCCATTTGTATATGCTCATACAAGCTTTAGGAGTTAACAATGTTAACCTTCTTACCAAATAAGGCAGAGAGAGATAAGGCATCTGGCATTCTGTTGTGGTTTTTGTGGTTGTTTTATATCATTGTAGGAACACCTAAAAGCATTAGTTAAGGTGTGAGTCTGTTCTTTCAGGCAGGCACAATACAAACTATGAGAAAAAAACTATTTAGATGTACATGGCACAAATGTTCTCAGCTTAATGTTGTGCTTTACTTGTAACTAGGGATTGAATTTTTTGTGTTTGTCGTTCTTGTCATATATATGGCTGTTTCCACCATCATAAAGGAGACTACAGACATCCTTTTGTATAGAGATATTTAAAAGAAGTAAAAATGCATGACATTTCAATATATTGTACTGCAACAGGATGGAGCAAAAATAATAGTGTCTCTGAATTAAATTCTCTGTTAATGCTAAAAGGCAGTGTCTGTTAGATCTTTGACAAAAAATAGCATCATTTCGAATTTTTACATTTTCTGAGTTGTTTATTTTCTTTGCTATTGGGTAGGTTTCTGATTACCTATATCCAAGAGCTTCAGTGTTGAAAACTGCAAGAGATTGTACAGTAATTATCTGTGAAATTGCTGGCTGCTGATTTTTTTTTTTATTTTTTTTTTGGTCTCTGAAATACTGTACGCAACAGTAGGACACTTTCAATGAAAGGATGAGGAAAAAATGTAACCAAAGTCTCCATTTGAATAATATCTTGATTGCTACTAAAATCCAGCATGAATAAAACTGAATTAAGCAAATGTTCAGTGTTTTGTAGTTAAAGTACTATATTAATCTTGTGCACAACAGCTTATGGGTGATGGATTGGTTGTTAAAAAATAGAATGGGCTTTGGGAAATGGAGAAATATAAAAGCCATGAGCAGAAATCAGCCATAGCTTCAGTATAAAAACAGATTTGTAACCAGTCTGTTTCATTCCTGCAAGTCCAGGTTTCAAAAGACTGATGCAAAGACTACCAAGATATTTATTAAATGCTTCTGTGACAGTGGAAATGACAGCAACACTCTCCAAGCGAGTAAAGGTGAAAGTGAGAAAATATCTGCTAGCATGCTTGAAGAAACTGGTGTCTCTCAACTTAGTGTCAGAGAACCAGATTTCTCTCAGCAGTGCCCAGTGACAGGACAAGAGACAAATTGAAATACAGGAAATTCCACTTAATTATAAGAAAAAAGCTTTTTCATTATGAGGGTGATCAAACACGCTTGGAACAATAACAGAAGAAACACACTTGGAACATATTGAGAAGAGAGGGTTTGGAATCTCCATCTTTGGAGGTGCTGAAAATCTGACATGTCAAGGATCTGAGCAATGTTTTCTAGCTGACCCTCCTTTGAGCAGTGTGTTGGATTAGACCATATTCAGAGGTACCTTCTGACCTCAACCACTCAATGATTTTGTCTACCAGTAGATGTACCCAAAGATAAGAAGTCGTCTTGGGATAGCAAAATAGAAGTATGACTTCGAAACTTGGAAAGGTACCTTGCCATTTTTCACAGAATCACGGAGTCTCTGAGGTTTTTGGCAGCCTCAAGAATGAGCTTTGGTTATACTAAACCATCTGGGCAAGAAATACTTGCAAGTTCTAAAAGACAACTGCTGCCACTGGGAAGAGGCAGGAGAAAGGACGGTATCTGGATCTTGTAATGGAAAAGAAAGGCTTTTTCCTAGGCTGGAGAGAAGACAGACTTGTTTGATGAACTTTCAAATTAATATTATTGTGTGACCAGAAATGTATGCATGACTATGTTTAGTTTAGACCCTAGTCGTCATGCTTAGTTGCCAGCTGGGGTTCAACCACCTCATGGTCACTCACTCTTCCCCAGAAGGATGGGGGAAAGAATCAGAAAAGTAAAAGTAAGAAAACTTGTGTGTTGAGATAAAGACAGTTGAATTGGTAAAGCAAAAGCCACACATGCAAGCAAAGGAAAACGAGGAATTCATTCACCACTTCCCATCTCAGGCAGATGTTCAGCCAGGACAGCAGGGCTCCATCATGTGTAACAGTTACTTGGAAAGACGAACACCCTAACTCTGAATATCTCACCTTCCTCCTTTTCACCGCAGCTTTATATTGCTGAGCATGACATCAGATGATGTGGAATGTCCCTTTGGTCAGTTGGAGTCTGCTGTTTCAGATGTGTCCCCTCCAAAATTCTTGTGTACCTCCAGTCTACTCACTGGTGGGGTAGGGTGAGGATCAGAAAATGTCTTGACTCTATGTAAGCACTGCTCAGTAATAATGAAAAAAATCCCAAAATTATCAACACTGCTTTCGGCTCAGCACAAATCAAAACCACAGCCCTGATACTAGTGACTGCAAAAAAATTTAGTTCTGTCTCAGCCCAAACCAGCACAGTGGTACACCCCCAACAATCTTTGGCAGATGCATAGGAGAATATACTCTGATTCCCCTTTTCATATCTCCCCACTAATCTTAATATAAGCTGGAAAATGGAACGCGCTTTTACATACAGATGGGAGAGATGTGTAGACTGATATGAACTCCTGAGAGAAGAATAAGCTTATTCTACTATTGCTTGGCTGAATTTCTTAGGACAACCTCAATTTGTCTGCTGCATAAAAGTGTATATACAGCACATTTTTGAAAGCGGTAACGAAACCCAAAGACCTTCTTCCAACTGATGTTTCACCAGTGCTAAGAAGGGAAGAATCACTTTCTCTTTCCTGCATGTTATGGACTTTTTTTGTCTCACAATAAGTAAGCTTTACTTTCAACAGCATTGAATGACTGTCTTGCATTCAGTTTTTGATCTATTGTAACGCCAGTTCTTCTTGGTAGTGCTGCTGCCTAGTGAAAAAGGGAGGGAAAAAAAAAAAAGCTTAGTTAGATAATGTGTTTTGGTGTCTCTGACTCCTGTGGACTTTTGTTTGGATTCCTGTGCCAAAAAAAAATGAGGAATATGCTGCTTAAGAACCAATAGAAAACATCTGCATATTACAAATGGCTCCAAAATGGCCAACTATTGTTTTTTGTTATTTGTATGGATATTTTTAGCTTAAATTTGTAGCTTTGTTTGGAAATACTTTTAAAGAAATAGCTATAGTATTCCCTATGTTAGAACTAGAAATCTTTTGAGAATCATACATAGATTCCTCAATAATACCTTAGCAGTACTTTGCTGGCATAGCACATTATTAACATCTTCAGGAATACTGAAATAAAGCCCAAGTCATCAAGAATAAAAACTTTTTTTTTTTTTCCACCAAGGCCTTCAGGATAAGTGCTGCAATGCAGTGATTTTCTTGACTTTCTATGATAAATTATGCTTAAGTACTGCATTGTTTTTTTCTCAGTTTGAAATTGGGCATGTCTCAATTCTACTTGAGAATGTATTACATGGGAAAAAGAAGAGATGTACTTGTAAAGCTGTGATTTTGAGATTCACACACTGCTAATCACCTGTTTCCCTCTCTTCCATGTATATTAAGGACATTAAAAGCTAATGGCACAGAAATACCAAGCTATTAATAGCACAAACTTCAAACATTTATGAACATTGAAACCCTTCTGTATTTTCCAACAGGGTGTCTTTTTTCTCTAGTTTGAAAAATAGGTGTCAGACCTTTAGTGAAAATAAATAAGCAAATAGGTGGTAAGATGATTAGTATGCACACAGATTCTTTATCAGAAAAAAAAATTAATTGTGCATACTTGAAAAATTGCTCTAAATCCTTGCACAATAGGGAAATGCCAAAGAGATGTGCAGGGTAGAAAATCATAAATTATTCCATTAAAGAAATCATCATACAGGTCAAGAATAAAACCATCCTCTCATACCAAATACTTTATACAGGGTTTTATGAAGAAAGAGAACTAACCATATTTAGATGAAGAGATTTACTAGTCACTGGCTTAAAGCCAATTACTTACTTTTAGAGTTGGTTGTAACAAAGTCCTTAAGTCTTGTTTCTTATCTTCAGTATCATCCTTGAAGCGATTTATGTAATCATACACTTTATATTCAGGTATTTCTGTAAAAGGAACAGTGACTTCATCACCATCGGTTGCCAGTACCAGGTTCTTCACAATTTACCTAGACTATGTGGAGGACACTAATGATGGGCATGGGATAAAGAGCCTGAAAATCAGTTATTCAGGAGACTTCTCTGTTTTCTTCCCAAAAGAGATCTAACATCTCTCAACTCACAATTGCAAGGAACCTTCCTGAACTGAGGATTCACTATTAGCTCTTTGTATGATTCTCCTCCTAAAATATCTTTTATTATACTAATAAATATTCCTACTGTTTGTCCTCATGAGATAGAATTGCAATTATCCCATTCCAAGTCTTGGCATTGTCTAGAAGACGGTTTAGGTCAGATGCTGACTTCCAGATTTCCAGTGCATGAAAAGTAGAGTACATACTTAATTTTTAAGGCTATTAAAAAACGTACGCTGTTCTACCTCTTGAAGCTTCCAGTTACACCATTGTTCTGACAGTGGTATCAACTTTAACTTACTGCTTCAATTTTCTTTGGAGCATTTGTATTATTTCTTCTATATATCAGGACTCTCCACCAAAAATACAGAAGTCACTTAAAGGTGGTTGTCATAAGGTCTACAAAACCTGTGATATGTTGAATGTGCTTGGTTTTTGTACTTACCGCGCTGTTGACTGTTACTGCACTGGTGATGTACATATAGATGATCTATATTTTGACATTGATCAAATATTGAAAGTGGTTTTGGGACTGCTGGAGCCTTGTTGGTTCTGAATTACCTTCACTATGAGACTCTGTTCTTCACTGAAGAAGGTAGGAGCAACTGCAGCACAGGTCAGAGGTAAGCCACGATGGTAAATCCATCTAAAAGCTAAAATTTTGCCTCTGAATTTCCCAGATTTTTTCATAGTTCTGAAATTTGTTAGAGATAAGTTAATAAGTATAGCTGTATTTTCAAAGGGGTGTTGGATTAGAAAATAATAACGTTTCTAACAGTATTAGGGCAATACTCTAACATTGTCTAGGAGTCATAGATAGCCTCACTCTATGATATCTTATTCTTCCAGTAAACTAAGCAGATTGTACATAATTGAGTAGATATGCTATGCCGTACAAGATCTTTGCTCAATGAGTCATGTACTTTAATATCTTGTACAAAGTTTGGGAAAGATAAGGGGGTGAATTTTCCCTCCCTTGTTTATGCAGGTGACAGAAGCACTAAAATAGCACCTTACTGTTCATTCAAGTGAATTGAGCGCTGAAGCATACTGAAGGCTCGTTTATTAGGTTGACTTTTACTTCAAACCAACTTTAAAAAGGTAAAAGGCTGTTAGGACCCTGTGCTCAACACATTTTTGTGTGGATCTTTGTGCATTTTCCATATCACCTCAGTGAAGCAGTGCTCTATCTCCATTATTGGACTCCAAGATCAACATATTTACTGTCTACAGGCTTGGCAAACCTTCCTGCATCGGCTTCTATATGCAGTATACATTCAAGGTTTCTATCAAGACCATCACAACTATCCATTTTTAGAATGGCAACTCATATTCTGGAGTATTACTTGAAAGCATCGAGTTTTAATATAGCTCATATATCACAAGGGATTTTAGGTTGACAGTTTCTAAATTGATTTGATCAGAAACAGGATATCTTCTCACTCAAAATGGCAGGTGCACAACCGGTGTTTGCAAAAAAGAAAAAAGGTGGTTAGAATTACTAACGTACCATCAATGTTTCAAGTCTGTGGTTTTTTTTCCATTTACAGAGTTGTTCAGTGAAAATTTACTAATAAATGGGCTGGGATAAATTGCTAAAGAATAGAAATTGAAAGATTTATTAAAGAATTAAAAAGCCTCAAGGGCTTGAATGCAAAAGTAAAATGTTATTACTTCAAATGTTATTACTTCAAACCTTTACTCCTGTTTAATTCCATTTATGAAAGACAATGGAGTCATTCTGCACCGAGAATTGTTAATACTTGATACCAGTTCAAACAAAAGGTATCTTGCTTTCTGAGGAAACAAGAGGAATGTGAATGCCATATAATTGGAAATGATAGTTCAAAGAGGTATAGAAATCTTTACCAGTACCTACCCCATTCACCAATCAAGACCACATTTTGCTGTATTTTACACACATGAAAGGCCAAAAAGATTGCTCCCTGATGAAAAGACATGTAAAAAAATGCATATGGTCAGAGATGGTGTGATGATAACAGATGTTATAGCCCTTACTGGGTGTTACCTACAAGCAAAAAATTTAAAGTCAAGCTTTTGACCTTATTTGGGCCAAAAGGAGATACCAAAAAAAGAATGAAAAGAAATGGTCGTAGCTAGTGATGTAATAAATAGTCACCCTCGACAGACTGACAGGGCATAAGATCCGAATGAGGCTTTGTCTCTCAGAAACAAGGTGATAAAATTGTCATCATGTGCTTGTCAAATTTAATGTAATGTAATTAAATATGAGAGATTAGATGACAAAGGGTGTTCCCCTGGTGCTTAGTTTAGTTCACACTGATGTTCCTTCCAGTATATGCAGTTAAATCCTTCTAAGTTTAAACATCTGAACTTTAGAATAGATTTCCTGTGATTAACGGATGATCTCTAAGTGGGTTTTAATGTCTTAAACATACATGTTTGGTGAAGATTCTTCTCAGTCATGATTTTATAAAACTATAATTACACTATATTTTTATTCACTTGGTGTATTTTCTGGCTAATATTTTTCTGTGAAGATCTTTAAAAAATAGCGTTTAGAAGTACTTAGTTACTTCAGGGCAGAATTCTTCATTTTCTCTTGACTTACAACTCATGTTTGGGTCAGCAAATGCCAAGCATATGCTTGGTGCTATAGCCAAAACAACTTGAGGCATGAAACAGTTTAGCTAAATATATTCAGACATTCTTTGGAAATGCCGTTCGAAGACCAGGTCACTTGTTACCTGGGTGTGCGGGATTGCAGAAATACCCTGTCATTACTGTTACCAAATTGCTTTTAACATCTTTCAGTTGAATTAATGTATATTTCCACAGCCAAAGGCCTGCCTTTTTTCTCCTTTCCCCAAATGAAGCACTATTTTAATAGAATTTTTGAATCCACATCAGTAACAGTATGAAAATTGCTGCATTGCAATATGGTGGTTCTCTGTCAGGTTTTCCAAGAAAGACTATTATAAGCTTTAGGGTGGGGAGGGAGAAGTGAGAAAAGCTAATATGATCCAAATGTAGTATATTAGAGGTTAAATGGTTTAAAAAGTTCATCCCAAGGGTACAGTTATTTAAGTATTCTGGCACATTCAAATGCTTAACAGCCTTCTAAAAGTTATTATTTTATAGTAAAAGTGTTTGGATATTTTATCTGCTGCTGCACTAGGATGGCCTTTCAGGGAGTCAGGAAGAATTATTAAGTTATCCTTACAACCTCATTTACTAAATATGTGTATGTGTGTGCTTAAAAGTATTTGTTTACGTATTAAAAACTGGGTTTCTTTGAAATATTTATGTGCTGGTTTTTTATGGTTTTAATAAATATAGTTAGTAGCAGAGTAATAAGAATAATTATAAAATAGATGTAATTCTGAAATCTGGTAATATTAACGAAGTTTACAGCTTCAGCTTTGGGACTGTATATATTAATAGTAATAAAGAATAAGAAAATCTGTTAGTAAGGAGAGAGAAGAAGGGATTAGAGTATTGGTATTGTATATTGATTCTCTGTCTAGTACTAGTTATCCATGTATTTAGATGCCTTAATTTTTATAAAAATATCACTTGTAATTTCCCAGTGGGTAAGTTTCTACCATGAAGAACCTTTACCCTAAAAAGGTTGTTTCACAAAAAGTGCTCCATAAGTGGATTTGTAAATTCTCTAAACTACCAGCTGAAAAAAAATGCATGAATTTGCTGATTTCCTTCTGACCACTTAAAATGCTGTCAGAGAACATGAATTTCCCAATGAGTCTCATAGTTTTCTGTGTCAAGCCAAAAGTATTACAAGAAATCATCATGAAAATGGATTGTCTTCTTCTAGCTGTAGAGGAGAAGGTCATTAACATTTTGAGACACCAATTTGTTCAATGAAGATCATCTTCTGAGTTATATTTCATCTAAACGTAAAACTGGTCTGACTTTAAGGTTAGCCCTGCTCCGAGTACCTCCAGACAGGAGTGTTTTCCTGTGCTTTTATACGTGTGTTATTCAATTTTTATATATATATGTAATATAAGTCTGGTGGTCCCTGTACAGTTTGGTAATTATACATCTGTTTCCTGTGACAGATTTTCTTACAAATAACACGTCTTTCTTTTAAAAACTCTTTTTGCATCACCAGTGCAGCAATGATGCTAACCAAAACTGCACCTATACAGGCTCTTTAATATCTCCCCAAGTGCAAAACCAGGATTCAGCCTGCTTATAAAGGGTAAAGATGAGCGTTACCCTGATATCATTATCTAAGAAAATAAAGGGCAAAGGACATTTCTGCCTCCTTTCTTGTTTCTCAAAATTAACTTCTAGCAATGAATAAAGCATGCAGGAATCTGTCCATCCTAAATTCTCAATAGATATTTGTTGCCATATTGGCTGACTAGCTTTTTTCATGAAATCAGAGTTGGTATTAGAAGTCTGAATCTTTACAGCTTGAACGAGAGAACCAGGCTCTCTAACTTACATTTGTAATAGACTTGTGTATAATAACATCAGATACAAAAAAGTAAATAGAAATCACTTGGACTTTCAATATAGGAGTGATACCATTAATTCATGATAAATTTATTTGTCCTCAGGAGTTTGTGAGCTTGAATGCCTTGTTTTAAATGCAACAGCTAATAGAATTTAGTCCTTTTAAGTAGCAAACGTGTGAAAATTTTTCCATACTGGCACATTTTAAGTGGTCAAAAGACATGTTTATATAGGAATGTAACTATCTCAGAGGATTTACAAACCTGAAGCTAATACTACTCTTAATGCATATTAGCCAGAAATCTTCTTATGTTGTCTCCCACTGCACATCCCAGTAAAAAGCTGACTTTTTTCTTATTACCCCTCAGCAAAAATTTAAACAATGGCACAGATTTTCACAAAACTCAGCACCTTTGCAAAGATTAAATTTGCTATTTGAAATATAAAGCAAATAGCTTTAAAGCCTCTGATATATTTCAACTTTAAAAAATAAATAATTCTCTTTTTATAAAGTTTAGTACAAAGAAGCTCAGAGTAAAAATCGCCTTTGTCAGAAGACAAGAATCTAAAACAAGTTTCTCTCCAAGGAACAGAAAGAACAAAATAATGATAAATATAATTATTTAAGCTCTAAGTGACCAGGTAGACTAGAATTGGTTTCACTGCCAAAAATCATGTTTGGATGAAAGAGGAGATATCAAAGATTATATATGTGTCAAAATAGAGAAGAATGCCATACAATTCTAGTGGATGACAACATTGTATATAACAATATTTCTTTTTCTTCCCATGTGAGTGGTCATTGATTAAATTAGTTAATCTAGCTATTCTAAGAGTCATGGGTCGTTCAACGTCAAAAGCAATTGTCCCTGCTACTCTGCCTGTGATGTAGATGAAGGGAACGGACCTACTTCATCTTTTCCTTATGAGTCAATATGAAGCTTGTTTCCCAGGGATTCTGATTATAGTTTAGACATAAGGGAAGCTTTGTTTCCCTTGCAGTTTCCAATCAATTTGCAAATTAAAAAAATGAAATGTTACTACATTTGCAATCAATTTGCAAATTAAAAAAAGTGAAATGTTACTACAAGTCCATTATGACACCAAGTGAATCTGTTAATAAGAATGGAAACTGCCCCCTCTTGATTTCTACAAATCGACAGAACTGAGTTCCTAAGGTACAAGGAATAGTAAAACCAGAGAGAGTTGGTCAGAAATACATACTTTTAACTTTGTTTAACAAGCATAGATTTTAGTCAAATCTACTTATCAAAATAAACTTTAGTGGATCACTATGTTTCTTTCCTTCCATTAATGTCAGCAGTGATGGGAAAATTAGCATGCTATCCTCCTCATCACTAAAATCGCATTCAGACAACTTCCAGCAGGACGCTTTTTGAAAACAATCTCTTAGCCCCTGTCATCAGTCGCAGTCATTACCAGTAAACCTGTAAAGTCCCAGCACACTAAAATATCAAACCCCTTTTTTGCCATGGTGCTACTAATTTACATTGCCTTGACAGATGGCGTGAGTTGGGCTGAAGAATAAATGGAGGGAAAGAAAATTTTCTCCTCCATGATGGGAGTTGCAAGTCCCAAAGTGTAAAACACAGACAGAATCAGGGAAGGCCAAGGAGTACATAATAAAGGAAAAAAGTAAAAAAAAATAAATATATAAATTAAATATCATTTTAATATAAAAACTAATTGATCTAAATAAAGTGTTTTGTGCTTGTTCATAAGCT
>VWZK01017976.1:0-184814 GCA_013396935.1 Baryphthengus martii
ACCGGGACTGGCACCGAGGGGATCGGGGCCGGCACCAGAGGGTGCGCCACGGAGCAGCCGGGGTGGAGAGTGGGTGCAACGGGGGTGTAACGGGTGTGCAAAAAGCGTACAAGAGTACGGCTGCGCAGAGGGTACCGAAAGGGTAACAGGGGATGCACAAGGTGTACAACCAGTGTAACGGGCGGAGGGTGCAACAGAAGGTAACAGGCAGGTGTGTCACGGGGGGGACAGGGGTGTGCATCACTGGTGTGTAATTGGCTTTGGGCCCATATGTGTCTAACAGGTGTGGCACAGGGGGAGGGGTATATGGACATGGTGCAACAGGCGTGGGGGCAACAGCGATGCAGTGAGTGTGTACCTGGGGTGTTCTGGGCAGCTAACGGGTGTGTAACAGGCAGGAAGCATAGGAAGGGTGTAAGGGACGGGTAACGGGTGGGTGCAGGTGCAAGGGTTGTGCGAGTGTGCGGTGGGGGTGTGTGGCAGGGGGTGATGTGTACAATAGGTGTGGGTGTGCAAGGGCCGCACACGCCCGGCTGGCGGCTGTTTGTCTATTTTCCCTTGGCTACGTGTCCCACCTCAGCCCTGGTGCCGCTCTGGGCCCACAACATATTGGCGTATCGTGGCACACGGGGGCACACAACAGACACAGTGGCACACTGTGACACATTGCGGCACACTGCAGCAGCCATCGTGCTGCCCGCCCGACCGTTCCAACAGCCCAGCCACGTGGCCCACGGGCACCTCGACGGTCAGAGAGCCTGGATTGCCACCACCACGCACTGAGCTGCAGTGTCCGCCCCACAGCTCTGGTGCTGCCAGCATCTGCACGGAGCTGGGAGCAGGCTGGGAGGGTTGCTATGGGGCTGCCTGGGAGCTGGGAGCTGGTAAGAGGCATTCATGTGAGCTGTGGGATGTGTGAGCTGTGTGGACATGCACGAGATGAGTGGTGCGGGTGACATGCCTTGAGGGACGGGATCAATCCAGAGGGACCTGGACAAGCTGGAGAGGTGGGTCCATGTGAATCTCATGAGGTTCAACCAGGCCAAGTCCAAGGTCATGCCCCTGAGTCGAGGCAACCCCTGGTATCAGCACAGGCTGGGGGTGAAAGGATCGAGAGCAGCCCTATGGAGAAGGACTTGGGGGTGCTGGGGGTGAAAAGCTGGACAAGAGCCAGAACCGTGCGCTCGCAGCCCAGCAGCCAATGGCACCCTGGGCTGCACCCCCAGCAGCGTGGGCAGCAGGTCGAGGGGAGGATTCTGCCCCTCTGCTCTGAAGGGACCTTCCCTGCAGTGCTGGGTCCAGCTCTGGAGTCCTCAGCACACGAGAGACAGGGACCTGCTGGAGCAGGGCCAGAGGAGGTCACAGCAATGCTGGGAGGGCTGGAACCCCTCTGCTGGGAGGCCAGGCTGAGAGAGTTGGGGCTGTTCAGCCTGGAGAAGAGAAGGCTCTGGAGGGACCTTCTTGTCACATTTCAGTATTTCAAGGGGCCTGTCAGAAAGATGGGGACAGACTTTTCAGCAGGGCCTGTTGTGAAAAGACAAGGGCTGATGGTTTTAAACTAAAAGGGACATTTAGACTGGAGAGAAGACATCTTTGACACTGAGGGTGGTGAGAACCTGGCCCAAGTTGCCGCCTCCATCCCTAGAACCATTGCAGAGGAGGTTGGCTGGGGCACCTGCTCGTGGTGGGGTGGGGAACGGGACAAGATGAAGAGTCCTTCCAACCTAAACCACTCCATGATGCTGTGAACATCTGCTTACCAGGGCTCCTAACCCAGCTCAGCCACATTTATTATAGCATCATGCCCATTGCAGGCAGCTGCTGAGACCTCTGGGCCAGTTCCAGGACANTCTAAACCATGCTGTGATTCCATGATTCTATGTGCAAGCTGCATGGATGCATGTGAGCTGTGTGGAGACACAGGACCTGTGGGACAAGCTTGAGCTGCACAGACCTGCACGGCAGCCTCCCCTGCTCGCATGCAGATTCCCCTGTGCATCACTGGTGGACAGGGAAACTGAGGCATGGTCAAGGGTAGATATCTGAGAGATACCCGGCAGCAGGGACTGCGGTTGTGCCCACAAACCGCAGCCACCCTGGCAGGCACAGCCGGAAGACCACGGTTTCCTCTTGCTGGTAGCAGCGGTGACAGCAGTGACAGTGCTGGGGCCGAGCCACGCCAGCATCCTTGTGACTCTGAGCTCCCTCGACCCTCTTCCACAGCCAATCCCATGAGGCCACAGGGGGTTGCTTTGTAGCCCCTGAGCCCGGCAAGAGCCCATCCAGGCGGCAGCAACGGTCTATCCTGGGATCCCCACGGCATCTCCAGGGGGAACCTGCCAGTGCTGAGGGGCTGTGAGCTCCCCACTTTGGGTAGCAAAGCAGCAGGGATTTTATTTTTCCCTCTAATTAAATCATCTCCTCTCAATACTTGATCCCAGCCATTTTTTGGTGCATTGGAGCCAAAATCACTGCTTGCCCCTGCTGAGTGCCCTGAGCTGGCAGCAGCTACCGCAACCGGCTCCTTCCACAGCCAAGCGCCTGGGGGACAACAGGCACCAACAGGTCTCCCTTTGGCTTCTCCCATCTCTGAGAGAATGAAATGCCAAAAAAGAAGATCAAAAGGGGAGAGTTACAGGGGCCCTGCAGTGCTGGCGATGCTCAGGGCCCTGTCGGTGCATCCCTGTGCTGCTGGCAGGGGGGTACAGTGAGGTCCCCCCTGGTTCCACACTGTGGTTCTTCACCAGCTCTGGCAGATGCAGGGCTGGGCATTTCAGGGTGGATGCTGCTCAGGATGCAGGTTGTACCAACAATGGTTGCTATGGAAAACACTTTGGTGACAAAATTTCCAGCCATATTCACGTGTCCACTGTGATATTTGGGAGAGTACCCGGTGTCTCAGTGAGTCAGGCACGGGCAGCTCCACATTGGCTGCCACCACGGCTGTGGGGACTGTCTGTGCTGGGCCTGGCTCCTCCAGGCTGTTCCCGCTGGGTCCTGGTGTGGGAAGGTGTCGGAGGAGCCCAAAGAGTGAGTTTGGGAGAGCATGGAAGGCATGCATGGGGTGGGGGAGCAGGTTGTGCCGTGTTCCATGGCTAAGTGCTGATTAATGCCCCGTTGGCCCAGCCATGTCACAAGACACGTACCAGTGAACCCATGCCGGGGCACAGCTCCCGGACAGTGGGACATCCCGGGGGAGGGGGTGGCGCTGGGACATTTAGGGGGCTGGAGCCATCCCCAGTAGGTCCAGTGGCTCCAAATGGAGTTGCCTGCTCCTGCCCACAACGCCTGCCTGCCAGGCCCTTGCTTCAGAAATCTGTCTCCTGCCTCCCGGAGCAGCAATAGGATTACACGGGACTGAGTCTCCTAGCAATGAACAGAGAAATAAATCCTATAAGGCAGGACGGGATTTATTAGACTTCAATATTCTGGAAATAATGAGGACATTTCTCTTGGCTTGTAATATCACGGGACCCAACAGGATCACAACAAGGATTTATTCCCATGCCTTTCCGTGGTGCTGGCTCGGCTTTTAGCTGCAGAGAGGAGATGGGGGGCGGACACTGCTTGTCTTTCCAGAGAGCAGGATGGTAGGGCACCCCCTCATCTCCAGAGAAGCTGAGGTGGAGCGCAGGCCTCGGGCTGCCCCAACAGTAGCGGCTCTGTTCATCTCCCCGTTCACCCCCCGCAGTCAGCACTGGCGCTGATCCTCAGCCCTGGCCGGGGCTTGTTGCGGGGAGCGGGAAGGGCTGGCTATGCCACCACCGCCAGCTGAAATTAAAATGCTGGTGAAAGGATGCCCTGGGGTGGGGACCCTCGCTCGGATGGGGTGGGAGACCCATGAGCCACACCCTTCCTCACTAGTCCTGAACCCACAGCAGCCAGAAATGCTGCTGCGTTGCTTGACGGGACATTGCTGCGAGGAAAAGAGGTGGGAGAGGCTGAAATTGGCAGCTTGGCAAAGAGGACATGGTACCCCAGCATCACCTCCCTGGGCACCAGCCCTTCCTGGGACCAGCTCCCTCTGTCTCCCGCCCGCCAGCTGCTGCATGGCACACCCTCATGCTTCACAATCATGGAATGGTTTGGGTTGAAAGGGACCTTTAAAGGTCATTTAGTCCAACCCCCCCTTTGCATGAACAGGGACATCTTTACCTTTGCCTCGTGGTTGCTTGGCTGGCCCTGAATCCCACCGTGGTCTCTGGGACAGCCCAGTGGGTCCCCATGGGATGCGCTCCCTGGGCAGCCAGTTCTCAACCTCCTCCCATGCCAAGAGCCAGGCATTTATTCCTGCATCCCTGTTGCTGAAGCAGCTTTAAATGCACATTATCTCCCTTCCCACCATTCCCGCCTCTCAGAGGCGGCCTCCCCAAACCCCACTGACCAGCTCGGTGAAGGGAAGCCCATGGGTTGAGCACAGCTGGTGTTACCACAGCTCCAGAGCACGGCCACTGTGGCAGAAGCCCTGACCATCAGGGCACAGAGACACAATTGCTGCCTTCTTTGGGGCCCAGCTGCACAAGGGGCCCCTTCTGGCGGTCAGGGAAGGTGGAGCTCCTGGGGTGAGGTGATGCTTGGGCCACGAGGGACTCCTTGCAGGGCCAAAATTATCCTGAACAAATGCCCCTAGTGGGTCCCGACTCATAGAGGACATGTGAGCTTCCTGAAGAAGGCAGCTCAAGGTGGGAACGACTCAAAAGAAGGACCCACATCTCCTCGGAGCTTTTCTCCTTCCAGAAAGCTCAGGCCTTGTGGGAGTGCCAAGGGCTGGCGTGTACTGAGGCCACCCCCCCTTAGTGAGAAGGTGGCTGTGCAATGGAAATAGCAAGCGGAGTATGGTTTGGGCTTTTATTTTTTCCTTTCTAAGCAGCCAAGCCGTGTTTTCTGGAGGCCTGTAAATCACTCCTCATCTTCAGGAAGGAGAGGCAAGAAACACATGATACAACCACGAAAAAACGCGGGAGGCTTGGGAGCAGCGTGCGTGGAGGAAGCCAGGAATTGGCCCCGGGCTGGAGGCTGCCTCTGGGCATCCCACTGAGCCCATCCCAGTCCCAGCTTGCCACGCTGGGAGCTGGCACTGCAGCCTGGCACCCTCGAGCCCAGCCGGGCACGGCACGCTGCTGCGAGCCAGTGAGCCCCGTGGAGAGGGGAGCCGAGGCTCTCAGCCACTGCTGTTAAACTGCACTTTTCCAGCAGGTCAGGTTGCTTCCAAGATTAAAAAATTTTCCACGTTCGCTCAGCTGAAGCGAAGGAAAAATGCTGGAGAAAAGAAGCCAGAGAGTTTGTAGAGTGCAGAGCTGGCAGTTAGGATCCCATAAACCGGGAATCGCTGGTTCTCCCAGTTTACCGGTATGCCAGTGGAGGCTGTGCTGGCTGGATCCCGCTAACACACCATCAGCGTGTGTGTAAACCCAAAGCCATCCGCCCAAGCCTTCCAGAGCCCGGTGCTGCTGCAGGGCTCTCTCTGGTTACAGCCTGGAGCTCTTCAAGAGCAGGGCCGCAGTTGGTGCTTCTGGCCTTTGGGATCTCCAAAGGTTCCCCGGTGGCATCTCCATTCCGCTCTTGCTCGTAATACAATGCACAGAATTATTTTCCATTTCTAACCTACATTTCATGCCAAGATGCTGCTGAGCCCTAAAATGCAGCCGCATTGGAGGCCCAACACGGCAGACAGCGCCCAGTAGCAGCTGGGCTGCCCCTGTCGCAGCAAAAATGTCAAGTGGCAATCTCTGTCTGGTGTGTGAGAGGTTTCAGGACCACAGTCAGGAAGGGATGCAGGGCAGAGGAGATCCCCAGTATCCCCATCTCTCTTCCTCAGTCGGAGCAGAAGGCAAATCATTTCCCCGGCTGTCTGCTCAGCACTTATAGGGTGCACGGCCCTCCAGCCCCGCTTGAGGCCGTGATGGCCGAGCTGCACCTCGCTGTCAGTGAGGATCTGCTGCAAAACAAGCCTGGGCTGCCTCGGGGTCCCTGCTGGGAGGTACCCTGCTAGCAGCACAGGACTCAGCTGCCTCCCCAGCACAGAAGCAGGGAGGAGAGAGGGTCCAGTGCTGGTCTCACACCACCCCTCCAAGCAGGACAGCAGCCCAACTACCGGAGAAGCTCCCTCCAGGGTCCAGCCCAGGGCTGCTCACTGCCAGACAGGAGTCCCAGGCTGAAGCCTATCCACAATGGTGCCTTGGACAGGGACTCCAGTTGTTTTTGCAAACAAAACCAAAGCAGCAACTGGCTTGGAAGCATTTGGAGATGAAAACATGTCATCACCCCTGTTGTTTTGTTTCTGTCCAGTTTCAGGCTCGTTGAAGCAGGCCCACAACAGCTGATTCTCTACATAACAAGGCACCCAAGGCTGCAGTTCCCCCCAGGCACGTGGTGTTTTGTTCTGGTCTGTCCCGCAACTCAGCCACAGAGCAAGGGCTGACTCAGCAGCTGACACGTGAGTCCAAAGCTGAGCCCGCACTCAGAGCTGCGGGCAAGGGGTCAGGCAGCGGCAGCATCGCAAGGAGGATGGGGCTTGTGTTGCCTTCCCCGCTCCCACCACACTGAGCAGGCTCAGAGCATCCTGCAGGGAAAGGCCGGTGAGCAGCTCTTCTGCTCTGTGGACATGCACGGGCCAAATGTCAGGAGCTGCCAAACTCAGCGCCAGGCCAGAAGGGACAGCCGAGATGATGGGGCGTTGCTGGACTCCAGCTCCAGCCGCTTGCTCCACACCCAGCGCCTTGGTCTGCTTGCCCAGGCAGCTTCACTTGTCCCTGCGTGGTCTCAGGTGTGTTTCCTTATTCCTGCGGCACTGCTACGGGAGGATCACATTGTCCTCATCACCCCTCAGTTTGAAATTTAACCCCACTGCCAGCCCCAGCACTGCAGGGGGACAGCGATCCAAGCACTTGCTCTGACCCCCCCGGTTGCAATCACGGCAGGCACCGGGCACCTCTGAGCAGGGATTTTCACAGTCGCCCCTTATTGTATGTGACCCTTAATTTCTGTCCTCTGCTTCCTGCACAAACCATGCTGCCAGCACGTGAGTGTCGGCATTGGAATACTTTATTCAAGTGAATGCTCAGATCCTGGCCAATCCTGCCTGCTGCAACTGCTCCCATCTTTTTGACAGCATGAACAAGGAAAGATTTCTTCACCGGCTTGCTTAGCCCCCTCCCAGCATCATCAAACCCCACAAACAAGTACAGACAGTTTGGCTTTGTCCGGGCAAGTGCACGGTACGGAGGGGTAGGTAGCGCTGCGAGGCTGGCGGAGCGGGGAGAAAGGCCATAGCTCACGCTCGCACAGCACCCACAAAATCTTCCCGCAGCTTCACTTGCACAACCCAATGTGCTAGCTGAGCCCTAAGCCAGGCTCCAGCACGCTCCCAGCCTTGGTGGCTCCTCCTGCTGCCAGAAGCACCCGGGGTTGGCAAAGGATGGGTGCCTCCTCCTCGGAAAGCTGCCTGCCAGATCACTCGCTTCTGTCAGGTGCTGGGCCATTTAACCCTCAAAGTGCCCCCTGCCCACTGACAAATACCCACCCCAAACTATTACAGTAAAAGGAAAAACCTGTACATCGAGACATACAGGCTGAGTCTTGGGTAGAGAATGGTTTCCGTGCTGGGTGGCCTGGTGGTGGCCGGCGGCCGCCAGAAGGGAGCAGGATCCCCTGCGGCCACCCCTGGCACATCAGGGCTTCATCCTGCTCAGTCTGATGTCGCGTTCAATTTCGAACTGCCGGTGATCCACGCGCTCCAGGAACGCTTTCCTCTCAATGTACCTGTGGAGAGGCGGAGAGGCAGAGGCTGTGAGCAGTGCCTGCGGCAGCCAGCGCTGTCCCTAGCCCAGGGCAAAGCCCATCTGAAGAGAAGAGCAGGGAGGGGAGGCAGCATCTGCCTCCCTCCGTCTCTCTCCAAGAGCTGACTCATGCTCTTCATGTCTCCTGCGAACAGCAAAACTGCTCTGCGGCCTTCTGGGTGTCTCCTGGGGGACTCGCAGGAGTCTGGGGTGAAGGGTCCCCGTGGGCCGGCTGCTTCCGTTTCCAGCTCTTCTCTTACCACAGAGAAATGACCTTCACAAACAACTCAAAGGGGCTCAGGGCAGAAGAACCAGCTCTGACACTCCCTGGCTGCTCAGGTGACTCTGCCCACGCATCCCCCAGTGAAGCATCTCAAACCCAACGGCAGCAGCATGAACCAGGTTGGTAATGGGCACAAGAAGCATGCAGAACACCAACAGCATCCCCCAGCAAGCCTGCGGCAGCTCAGGGCTTCAGGCCAGGGGGTTCCCAGCCACAGAGCAGCTCCGAGCTACTGCTCACTGTTTACTTCTCCCCCTCGGAGAGGCACCTGAGCACTGGGAGGGAGGCGGGAAGCAACGCCTGTGCCCAGAAAATCACCCTGCCGCTCATTAATGGCATGCAGCTGAATTTTAATGTACTTTGCTGCAAACCCTTTGCCACAGATAGCCCCGGGCTGTGCTACTAATTAACCTACAGAGGGAGCGAAATTGCAATTCAAAACAGGAGCTGTAATTGAATCATCACAATTGTTTTGCATTTGTTCCAGGGTGGCAAACACTCCGCTGTCATGACAAGGTCATTACACTCTGGCGCTGAGATGCACGAGCCGCTGTGTTCAGCTACTCTCTGCCAGTCGCAGCTCCTCCTGCACCACAGCTGGCGCCAGCTGACCAGAGAAGTCTTGAAAGCAAGACCCAAAGGCTGAGGAGAGATGAGCACCACAGGCTCATCCAGGCTCCTGGGTGGCTGGCAGCGTGCGTGAAGGTGTCCAAGACCCAAATGGGAAGGCTGAAGTCCCCTTCTACCACCAGCAGTGGTCCCTCCAGGACAGAGGGGCTCTGCTGCCTTTGGTGATGAGGTCTCTGCTGTATGGCTACAACTCACTCGTGTCCACTTTTGGGTCTCTCACTCCAAGAAGGACACTGAGGGGCCAGAGCCTGTCCAGAGAAGGGCAACAAAGCTGGGGAAGGGTCTAGAGCACAAGTCTTGTGAGGAGCAGCTGAGGGAGCTGGGGTTGTTGAGTCTGGAGAACAGATGCTCAGGGGAGACCTTATTGCTCTCGACAACTCCCTGGAAGGTTGGAGCCAGGTGGGGTTGGTCTCTTCTCCCAGGGAACAAGTGACAGGACAAGAGGAAATGGCCTCAAGTTGCACCAGAGGAGGTTTAGGTTGGAGCTGAGGAACAATTTCTTCCCCGTAAGGGTTGTCCAGGCCTGGCCCAGGCTGCCCAGGGCAGTGGTGGAGTCCCCATCCCTGGAGGGGTTTCAAAGCTGTGGAGATGTGGTGCTGAGGGACATGGTTTAGTGGTGCCCTGGCAGTGCTGGGTTAACGGTTGGACGTGATGATCTTAAAGGTCTCTTCCAACCAAAATGATTCTGTGATTCCATGACTCTATTGAACTGCCACTGAAGATGCTCCCAGCAGCAGGGAGCCTTCGCCCTTGCTGCAAGGGATGACCCTGACACTCCTGCCTGCCCAGTCATCCCTGGAAATGCACTAATCCAAACTCATTTCAGCGAGTGATTCCCCAAGCAAATGAACAGCACCACGTGTCCCTGCTGCCACCCTACGCCCATCACCACCCGAGCCCCTCGTGTGCTGACACAACTGGGTCAGCTCATCTCCGCCGGCTGTGAGGGGCAGGGCGCCCGCGTGGTGCAACGCGCTTGATGTGCTGGTTGTCAGGAGGAGTTTTTCTGGCCCCCCGCCCCTCGCTGTTGGAGGAGGGCTGTGTGCCAAGGCCCCCTCCTCACATCAGCTCAGGAAAGGCGGTCAGGGGAGTGTCACTTCCCTTCATCCCCGCGAGCAGGGAGGTGACCTGCTCCCAGAGCCGGGCGCAGAGAGGCCACGGGAAGGAAGTCGGGGGGGGTCACGCTGTGTATTCGTGTGTCATATTGCTGGGGCTGTGGTTTTCCTCTCCCTCTGCCACTACACACCAGCCACAACCACAGCTGGGAAGTCAGGGGACAGGGGTTACCACTGTCAGCCTGGGAACACCCCGACTGCTTGGGCAGCAACAGCCTCAGCTACTGAATTTGAAGCTTCTTTGGCCGCTCTGTGACTCCCTTTTCCAAAGCCCAGCGAGGGGTCAGCGCCTTCCTCCTCCTCCTCCACAGCTGCCGTGCCTTTCCAGCAAGCAGGGACTGGCTCCCGGGGATTGATACGGATCATGAGCCAGGAATGCGGTCTCACAAGGAACAACAGTGACATTACCCCGTGGCACTGTACTCGGCCGGCCGCAGAAAAGCTCTGCAGGGGCCGGTGTAGATCCCGCGAGGCACCGCTTGCGAGTACCCCGGGGTTTATGGGGCAGGCAGCCGGGGAACAAGCCCGACTGGTTGTACTACACGCACACACGCGGAGGCTGGACGTGCTGGCGGATGCAAGTGGAGGGTCTGCAGGGTCAGAGGGAGCTCCCCACTGTGCCCCGAACCCTCTGCCCAAACTGCAGTTGCGGCTCTGCGCTGCTGAAGGGCTGTGCAAAGGGTGCCAGCGAGGCACAAACACCCATTCTGCACTTGTCCAAATAACCTTTGGTACCTGAATCAATCCCTTCCTGTAAATTATCAGCCCGTGTAGAAACAGGGCAGCTGTGACCCACGGCAGAGGAAGGGCAATCTGCTGGGAGAAGAGGCCGTCTCTGCTATTGAGGGCAGCTGCAAACGGCTCTGGGGAGGGTTGCTCCAGTGCTGCCTGTCCCCTGCCAGTCACCACCAGCACCCAGTGCTGCTCCCCTGCTGGGTCTGCCCTACAGAGGTGGCCTAATTAGGAGGCCATTGCATATTTCTATTTATAAAGCACATCAGGGAGATCGGCAGCAAAGGGGATAGAACTGCCTCTGCTCCTTCCTTCAGCTCCTCCTGCCAAATCCAGGACAGGCCCCCAGGATCTGACACAACCAGGCTGCCCAAGCCCAGATCCTGCTGCTGGAGAAACACAAATCACTGTCTGGGGCTGGTGTTAGGAGAAAAATCAGAGGCGAGGGTGGGCACAGCATCCCCTCTGCCTCAGGAACCTCAGGGTCAGGCCACAGCTGGCTGATAACTGGCACCAGCAGCAGAAAGATGCCGTGGCCTCCTTGCTTGACTGGCTGCCGGTGTGCTGGGCGAGTAAGGATCGTTGCCCAAGAAGGGCTGGAGAGTCACTCCAGGCTGTGAACAGTGACTTCTGCAAGGTTACCCCAAAAAAGAATTGTAGAACCATTTAGGTTGGAAGAGACCTTTAAGACATGCGAGGACCACCTGCAGTGCACAGGCACGCCTGGTGTCTCCAAGATACACTGGAGGCATCGGAACAGCACCAGATGAGACAAGTCTAAATCCTTCTACTTTAGTTTTACATGGGAACAAAATAGACACAAAAGATGAATGGGGTTGGGACAATTCTCATCAGATGGCCCAACTCTGCGCCATGCCAGGAGATTGGGTGCCAGGTAATCAATGGATCTACTTATCACAGACCAACTGAAAATTTTTTTGAAATATTTTATGCTGTTCCAAACCAAAACCCAACAGTAATGGTCACTATAAAATGACAGAACCAAATTTAGACGGCTGGTATAATTTTACCTTCGCCAAACTTGCAATTGCATTTTGTATATTAGGGCAGTAAAAACACAGACCTGTTATTTGATTTAACAACGGACACACACAAAATAGGGAACTTGTGCACAGTGGGATGGCCGTGGACTTGTGCTCATACAAGCTATAATGGGTGTGCACCTAATATTCATCCTCTCAAATCTCTACAGTCATCCCTAGGGGTATTATGTAATAACTTTGCCTTTCACAAACAAAAATGGGTTATAAAGGATAAAGATTAAAACTGGCAAATTCCACCTCCAAAAGGGACAAGCGGAGACATCATTTCAATAGGATGCCGCATTTGTACGGCCCACAACGGGGCGGGGAAGGTCGTTCCACCCCAGCAGCCCCCCCCGAGTGGGTTGTGGCTCTCCTCGCCAGGCAGGCATTTACAATTACAAAGCAGGATCGGAGCTTTCTGACGCACGTCGGCACCAGGGATAAAGGCAGCACCCCGCTCCCTCCTGCCTGGGTTGAAGGGTTAACAACCGCTCATTACGGTTTTCATAGAGACGGGTAAATGATTGCCCACTGAAGGGTGAGAAGAACCAACGGTATTAAAGGAGAAGAGGTGGCTGCAGGACAACAGGCTTCTGCAGAAGGATGTGAAGCCGGTGACGGCTGTGTCGGTATGATCTGAAACGCGGTGGGCTGCACACCCAGAGCTGCGCCTCTTCTCCCTCCTTTACCTTGAAGGTGGATGTAGTTCACAGCGAGCAGAGAGTCCGTTGATCTCCCTACATTACATCCCTGGGTAGCACAGACAGATTTGTAACATCACATCTCTCGTGCAATGACAAAACCCTCTTGCTTGTAGCCCAGCAGATTTTCTAGCCTGGGATGTGACAGGCAGCACAAGTCAAAGCTGTCCAAGCTTACAGCAGCTCTTAAAACTGCTGCTCTGCTTTGATCATCTTTTCAATGTGCTGATCCCTTCTTCAGCCTTCAAGGACCATTACACGAGCATCTCCAGAAAGGTCTGCCAGGCGTGAAGGGTGAGCTGTTCTGCTTGTATGGGGTGGGAAAGGAAACAGCGCCGGCCAAGAAAGGTTGTCGTACTAGGTTTGAATGAGGAAGAGATGCCACAAAATGCTCGTGAAGGGCAGCCTGGCCTGCCTGGGGTATGTACAGTCCAACTGAGGGTTATGGAGCTTGATTAAGGCTGATTCCACTGGCTATGAAAAGGAACAGTGTGTCCCCACTAATGGGCAGGAGATGGTCTGGCTTTTACTGGCGGTGCTACCACCATCGGGCCTAGTCCAGAGCAGTGAAAGCCCAAAGCTGTCGCCAGCCACTCAGGACATTTGCGTAGGGCAAATTCTCACCTCACATCCCATCAGGATAAGACAGCCAGGTGCCACAGAGAGAAACAGGACTCTTCCCCGGTGGTGGGTTCTCCCAAAGCAAGCCTGCAGCTCCTGATGGGGCTTCACGGGACAAACTCACCCTCTTCCTCCTTCTTCACCAACCTCCTCTTTCTTCTCCTCCTCCTCCTCCATCTCAGACAGAGCCCGGTACGTGGCCTGGCTCTGCCTCCAGCCTCCTGGCACAGACTATTTTGATGGAGACCCTCATGTACAGGGCTCTGACCATGACACTCACTATCGATGCGAACCGCTGACCTCCCTGGATTTCAGGGATCTCGGAGGAACACTCTGTTCCCCTCTGGCACTCCTACTGAATCGCTCTACTTGTTCAAGGAGGGCAAGTGTCCAGAAACAGATCAGGGCAGAGCTGATGGAGAAGGGGTGTTGTGGAAGGGTGCAAGGCCAAGCTGAAAAACCTGGCCGTTACAAAACACCTGTTTGAAATACAGAATTCAATCTGTTGGAATGCAGAGGCTCTGAGTTTTTCCTGCAGAGTAAAAGAACAGCTCACAATAAAAATACATTTTATGAGCTGTCCAGTAAGCCGGTTACGTTTTCCCAGAGCTTAGCAAAGCACTTGTACTGGAGAGGCTGCTTCTGATCTTATTATCCTTCCCTGCAGAGCGTGTTATTAACTTTCTGTTTTATTTACAACATCGCCATTTACTTTTACGATCCTTCCATTAACCTCATTGGAGCGAACGTCGCTCGATGCACACAATGAATGCCCGGCACTGCCATAATCTCTAACGCACCTTGACAGCTGCTCTGGCTTTGCGTGCGTCTTTACGCAGAGGGAGAGCGGGGACAGACGCAGCTGGAACATGGCATTTGAAGAAGGGAACAAAAAACATACCTCCCCGTTTGGGACCTTTTTTTTTNAAAGGCAATAACTGTGTCATAACTGGGTCACTCAGGGGAGTGCTGCATCAGACCAGCTCATGCTGCACCACTGGCTGGAGAGCAGGTAAAGCACAGCCAGGCTCTACTTCAGTTGTGCTTGAAGAACTCAGAAGTTGTTAGCAGAGAGCGATAGGTGCCTGCAGACTTACCTGTCTCCCTGTGATACCAGTGCAGCTCCTGGTTTTATGTACCCCTGTGACAAACCCTTCAGAAATCCCATGGGGTTGCTGAACTCTCTGTAGCAAGCAGGGGAGTTCCTACACGTAGGTGGAAAACGCTCAACCAGTATGAGATTAAGTCCTTCTTACCCGTCTTTCCCTCGGTTATGGATTGCCAGTTCCTCCACAATCCCCTCCTCCTCCTTGAAGTTCTCCCAGTCCAGTTTAGATTTCTCCAGTGTGCTCATCTTCTGCTTTTTGGAGCCAATCTTTCCCAGGAGGCTGCTCATACCGCTTGGCCTCTTCACCCTGATGGAGATAAGGGAGCAAATGTTACATCAGTTAGCAATTAAAAACGGAGCTGCGAAACATCACGTGTGAGTACGGTGGCCTTGATGGTGTCACTAAGCAGATGGCCACCAACTTCAGGCAGCTTGCAGGCAGCAAGGCCATGCTTCCAGGAGATCCCGCTCCTCTGTCCCCTGGAAGCAGCGGAGCTCATTACACACATATCTCGAGTGCTTGCTTTTTGTGAAAGGGCTTTTTCATTTATCTTCTTCAGAAAACAGAAAGCTTTCAGGCCCAAAGAGATCATTAAATCATCTAGTCTGACCCCTTGTTTATAACAGGCCAAGTCATTCCACTGATCACCTCTGTGCTAAGCCCAGTTCTTTGTCTTCCGTTTAAAGTGTTGTTTTCTGGAAGGGATCCAGCCTCAGTGCGTCACCAGCGCTGACAACACATCTAGGAATTAACCGCTTCGTTGGTAGCAACGTGCCTGTTTCCAGGTTCATTTTGTGCAGCTTTAGGTCCTTGTTGGGGCTGTTTATTCTAAAGCTAAGAGCACTTTGGTGCCCAGGCAGGTCTCATTAGCAGTACACTTGTACACCACAACAAACTTACATCTCAGTTTTTTGACAAACAGACGGAACTCCTTATACCTGTCGTGGAAGTGCATTTTGTCCTAGTTCTTTCATAATTTCTAAGGTTTTGTCCCTCACTTATGTTTCAAGACAGGAACACCAGAAGCATGTCTAATCCCCACCCTCTTCCTGACTGCAAATCTGCTTCTGTCCAAGGATGGCCTAAATCCTCTTAGCTTCAACGTCGCACAACACGTTGAGTCCCAGCGCACGTGCACTGCGATCCCACACTACCTCCCAGGTCCCTGTTTAGCAGGAAGATCACTTTGGTCTTTGGTCTTTCATCTCCTTATTCACAGAGGACTGAAATCCCACCGGTGTGGTAGGGCCTACGAATCTCTCCTTCATGCTGGGAAATGCACACACAGGGACTCGGGTCAATCAGGTCACCTTCAGAGGAAGACAATTCTCAGGGCTAGGAACCCATAAAACAAACTCATATTAACCCTTCTGAAAGCCCCCCAGGAGAGAGGGGCAAACAGCGTCCCATTGAACTCAGTGTTTACACACATTCCAGAGATAACTTCAGGTCTGCAGGGCCTTTGCTTCGGCAAGAAGCCAGAAGGGAAATCATTCTCCTTCCTGAGAGATGGAGGAATTTGGGGGGTGGTTGGGGGCACCCAAGGAAGGTAGCCAGGTGAGCGTGGCAGACTGCTCTCCGAGCACACTCCTGCCCAGGGGAAGCCATTCCTGGGAGTGCATCCAAAGCTGTCCTTATTGGATCATCAGTGTGGTTTATGCCTCCACAATCTGCAGTCTTCTAAAGCAGAATAATTCTGCAGTTTATATAGAATTAAAACAAAGGAAATGACATCTTTGTGAGCCTCAGCCAAAAGATTCTCAATGCAAGAATGGCTGGCCATGGTCACTTGTGGTTACATCTTCCCAACACAGAGATATTTGGGGTGTAAACCCTGGATTAAGGGCATCTAGGCAGGCTCCATAGCTGCCTGCCCATCCTCATACTGCTCAGCAAAGGACCACGTCTAGAGTACCGTATCCAGTTCTGGGCTCTCCGGTTCAAGAGGAAGAGGGAAATACTAGAGAGAGCCCAGTGGAGGGCTATGAAGATGATGAAGGGACTTTGAACATCTCTCCTATGAGGAAAAGCTGAGACCTGGGGCTGTTTAGTCTGGAGAACAGAAGACTGAGAGGGGATCTTATTAATACCTATAAATATCTGAAGGGTGGATGTCAAGAAGAAGGGGCCAGTCTCTTTTCACTGCTGTCCTGTGATACGACGAGGGGCAATGGTCACAGACTGGAACACGGGAAGTTCCACCTCAACATGAGGAAAAACTTCTTCACTGAGGGTGATGGAGCCCTGGAACAGTCTGCCCAGAGAGGTTGTGGAGTCTGCTTCTCCAGAGACTTTTAAAACCCACGTGGATATGTTCCTGTTTGGCCTGCCCTAGGTGATGCTATGCTGGTAAGAGGGTTGGACTCAATGATCTCCAGAGGTCCCTTCCAATCCCTATGATTCCATGAGATACGACAAGTAAGGAGGCAAATCCAAACAAAATATTGGGCAAGCATCCCTTGTGGCATTCCCTGCTCAGCAGCTGCTTGGACAGCTGAGCCTGGTGCTTTCACACAGCAGTTCCATATGCTGCCCTGGGAAGCCTTGGGTTTTAGCTGACCTGAACAGGCTGGACAGTCAGGCAGAGGGGAACCTCGTGAAGTTCAACAAGGGCAAAGGTAGTGTCCTGCACCTGGGGAGAAATAAACCCCTGCACAGTACAGGTGAGGAGGTGATCAGCTCCACAGAGAAAGACCTGGGAGTGCTGGTGGATAACAAGCTGCCCAAGAGCCAGCCAAGTGACCTAGTACCCAAGAAGGCCAATTGTCTCCTGCGGTGCATCCAGAAGACTGTGGCCAGCAGCTCGAGGGAGGTTCTTGTCCTCCTCTACTTTGCCCTAGGGAGGCCACCTCTGGAATATCGAGTCCAAGGCTGAGCTCCCCAGTTCAAGAGACAAGGAGCTACTGGAGACAGTCCAGCGGAGTCTCTCAAGATGCTGAGAGGACTGGAGCATCTCTGTGCTGTGGAAAGGCTGAGAGCCCTGGGGCTGTTGAGCTGGAGGAGAGAAGGCCGAGGGGGGATCTGATCAATGCTGAGCAAGAGCGAAAGGGCCCATGGGGGGTGAGAGGATGAGGCCAGACTCTGCTCAGTGGTGCCCAGTGATGGGACAAGGGGCAATGGGCACAAACTGGAACCCAGGAGGTTCCATCTGAACAGGAGGAGAAATTTCTTTGCTATGAGAGTGACAGAGCCCGGCTCAGGCTGCCCAGAGACGTTGTGGAGCCTCCTTCTCTGGAGAGATTCCAAACCCGCCTGACAATGCGATCCTGGGCCCCCTGCTCTGGGTGACCCTGCTGGAGCAGGGGCGTTGGACCAGATGATCTCCAGAGGTCCCTTCCAACTCCCACCATGATGGAATTCTGTGACTTAGCATGGGACTTAAAGTCATGATGCTCTGATACAGACCTGGAGAAGTGCTATTGCTAGTCCAGCTGGCAACGCTCCTCTTCCCTCAGCCTGGCAGGCAGAAGGTGTTTGAATTAACACAAAGTGTTCAATACCACTTTCCCTGAATACACTTAGATTTCCAGGCTCACTTGTGCTTACGACTTTGCCTCCCTTTGACGAAGGAGAAGCAGGGATGCAAAAATGGAGGGTACTATCCCTTGCCCCTAGATGTCTCCTAAATGGTTTTTGGGACAAAGAACCCCGATGCTATAAAAGCCACCTCAGTTCCAAGGCACTCAGAGCTCACCTGCTTCTTCCGCTGTACAGCTGTGCTACAGGCTCTGCTAAAGACACAGCACACATCTGGAAAAACCATGTGAAGCTGTGTCGGGCTCTCTCCTGGGTGTCAGAGGAACACGCGTCCCGCAGAGCGACGAGCAGGCTCAGAGACAGGCTCGCACACGCCGGCACTGATGCCTTTTCAGCTGTCAGCTGCCAGTGGGAAGAGTCGAGTTGGGACCAGGGCCAACCGGCCAGGCCGGGCTGCCGCACATGCACGTCCTTGCACGAAACACAACCTGGGACACGCTGACGGAAACTGCCGTCCCCAAACCACAGCGGTGGATACGGGTGAGAGAAAGAAACCGAAGGCAGGATGGTTCATGCCCAGAGGGGGAAGCAGAAGCGGTGCTGACCTCACAGCAGAGAGCAGGGCCTGCAGGCTAGATGAAGGTCGCTCGTCGCACATCTTTTCTCCCATAGTAATTCCTGACATAAATTAACAATGTCTACATGTACAATCTCATCTGTATCTCCTCTTGGCCATGGATCTCAGGAATATCCCTTAGAAGACACAATTCACCCCATGTTTGAAGCTACAGAGTCTAGTTTATGAACATGGACATCTACCAATGGCTTCTAGATGGCCACAAGGACACTTGCAAGTCAACAGTCCCTTCACAGCAAGGGAACCTGATGAAACAGGGCAGGCTGCTGCACCTTCATGTTGATGACTACTCCAAAAATGCTGCTAATATCAGGTGCCAGCCCCATGCCAGAGATGGGCCCTGGGCCGGCTAACCTGGCTCTGCTCCTGCCCGGACAATTCTGTGCTGTTTGCAGCAAGACCAAGCCTGGGTCAGGCAATGAGGCAGGGCCAGGCACAGGCTGAAGGGCATGTTGAAGTTTGTTGCCGAGTCTTTGCTCTGAGCTGAGCCTTTCATCGCCCTGAATAAATGCAACAGCAAACCTGGGGGTGGGAATTGCTAAGCTTGTGCCAAAATGAAGTAAATGAGAGACATTAAAGTCCAATTAAAAACTTGCTTGGCCTTAAATGCCTCATCTGTTTGAAAAGCAAGTGAAGGGGTCTGATTAATTGCATCCAGTGCCAACAAGAGGAATTATTACCCTTTTTGTACTCATTAAGGGTATCTGCTGTGGCATCTTTAATCACTAAGGCATTTAAAAGGAAGAAAGTAATTTGCTAAAACATAATGGATCCTGGGGATGAGAATCAGGACAATCGTCTATTTAGGACACAAAGACACGATCTGAATTTCCATGATTAAAAAGTGTGGCCCGAATCAGCCCCTGAACCAGCCGGCAAGCTCTGCCTTGGCGGGGGGATTCCCTGGCACCCATCTTGCATCTTCAGGACAAGGACCGTGTCTGTGCATCACTCAGAATGGTCACACAGAGGGATAAACAGCATGCCAGGGGCTCCCTTGTTGTCCCACCACAGGCCAGCACGCTCTTGCGTTCCTGGTCTTAACAATAAGGCTTCGTCCCATCTTGGTGCGAGCCTGCAGCCTGAGCAGGATCATACTGTACCAAGGATAAAGCGGCACCGTCACATGTCATCCCTGCTGTCTTGTAACACGGAGGTTGGCAGCATCTGGCAAATGCCTGCCTGCCTCCAAAAAGGGAGGCTTCATCACAAGCTTTAGAAAATAATTTTTGAGCCACAGGAAAACAGGGCTTCAAAGGTCTCGTGGTGCGTCCAGACAGCCAAAGCAAGATGAGTTCCTCTCCCACTCAACCAGAACTGGATGCTCTGAAGGCTTCCTGACACCAATCTCACATGTACCAGAGGTTTCAGTACCTCATCAGCCTTTCACTTATGTAGGTTTTTCCCCAATGACTAAATTTTCTTGCTCAGCCCATGACTTACTGTCTTATTCCTAGTAGCTACTAAGAACAGGTCATTCCCTCACTTTTCGCAGCAGCCTTTTATGTCTTTGAAAGCTCCTCTGATCTCCCTCCCTGCTCAGCTTGCTCTTTCCTAGACTAAACAATCCCTGGGCCTTTCAAGCTCTGCTCATTCCTCATGGTTTCCAGCTCTCTGAGCACTCTCACTGCTCTCCCTGGACTCTCTGCTATTGGCCCACCTCTTCCTCGAAACTCAGCATCCAAAACAGGAAAGAAAGGGCTCCAGCCGTGGCTTTCCCCGGCACTGGGAGCAAGAGAAATACTTCAGATGCCTCGTGAAGCATGCAACTCCTTACACGGCCTCCTATGACATGTGCCTTTCTCACAGCCATGTGACAGCACTGACTCAACGTCGAGCCTGTGACTCACTGAGATTTCTGTCTGCTCCGCTGCTGCCGAGCCAGTTATTTCCTTCCTCGAGCCATGAAGATGGTCACTGCTACCCAAAGGCAGAGCTACGCACAGGTCCTTCTGCACCATTCCTCCTGTTTGCCCTCGTGCTTCCCTCGACGCAGTGGGTCTCAGATCTCTTGGTGAATCAGCATCTCCGCAACATCCGTGATACAGCTGTTGAAGGGTAACGCTGGGGAAAGTACCTCCTGTCTTTGTGAAATACCCACGGAGACAATTCAGCAGCTGAATGAGCACCAGTTGGCTAAATAAGAACAAGCTGATGGGCAGAAGCAGGCAGGGACCAGTAGAGTCAGACTGCAGGAGCTGCTGTTCCCGTTGTCCGACTCCAACAAACAAAGGGTGCTCAAAGGGGACCTACTTGCATGTTGGCCAAGGAGCCAGCAGTGCCTTCAGCTCCAGCCTGACATCCACCCCTCTGGGCATCCCAAACCCTCTGCTGCTCTGTTTCTGCAGGCTCCACGGGAGTGTGCAGAACACAACCCCTGCACTGCTTCTTCATCTGCCCCATATCGTCCTCTTTGGTGCTGATAACAACAGCTGCTGTAGCAGGAAGGTCTGACTTCTGTTTCCTACCAATATTTTTAAGAAGGGCTCAATTCTTAAACAAACACTGAATACAAAATAGGATGTTACTGATATAATGCTACTGGTTATTAAGATGCCAACATTCCCCCACTCTGCTTCTTGTTATGTCACGGTTTGGGAAAGCAGTGTGAGCAAAAGTGCTTAAGAGGACAGATAGTCACTGCTGTACACAAATCATGAGCAAGAGCACAGAATCTCAAATGTTACAAAAAAAATAAACTTGCAAACCTGCAAGCAGAAGAACCCAACTCAAACCTAAGCTGTAACACAAATCACTTCCCTGCTGCGTCCCCACAAGGTCAGATCCCGCTATCACAACAGGATGCCACAGAGTAAATGCCCCTGACTGCGCAAAAATGACATCTTAGGCCACACAGCCCTCAAAACACCACGTTTGCCATAAAGCCCTGGCTCTCCCGAGCCGCTCTCCTGCTCGACTCCCTTCCCCACTGCAGCCCTCGATGTTCACACGCAGCACAGCGAAGGCAGCTCCATGACAGGGCTGCGGGTGAGAAGCTCTGCCACCCAGCGAAGGGAAGACCACAAGGTTTTGTAAACAGTCCTATCTATTCCTGCTGCTGTAAAGCTGAATAGTTTCCTTAACGGCAGGAAATGGTTCTCATACAAACTAACCACAGATGGGCAACCGATGCAGCCAGTAAATACTTTCCTTTTAAGAAAGGGGAAGATTCCTGCCCAGCACATCACCGGGTCGCCCACTCCGTTGTCGTCCCTTAGCATGCACGGGTGTGTGAGAGGCACCGCACGAGGACAGACGCACAGCTCTGCGGCTCACTCCCAGTCTCTCCAGACCGTCCTTCTCGACAGAGGAGCGAAAATGCTGGCAGGGAAGGAGATGGGCACACATCAGGTCAGGAAGTGTGGTGCCATGAGGTCAAGGTGCTCTGGTTGGATGGAGCAGGTGACAGGAGAATGATGGTGCCCAGTATTGGTGGCTTGTAGGAATCTTTCCCAGAATGGGGACCCTAAAACTGACCAGCTCTTTCCATCCCTCAACCCGTGTAACCAATTGAGTTCAGAAAAATCTCCCTGGCCAAACCTATTTGCATTTCTTTTTTTTATTTTCTCACTTGACATCGTTTCCCAAACGGGCGCTTGGATGGACGAGGAGAGCAGCCCAGCTCTTCTCAGCCCTGCCCATCACAACAAGGATTAAAAAAAACAATCAAGAAAGCTTCCCCAAAGCGAAACAATCAAACATTTAAATCCATGTGGGGACAAAACCCAAAGCGAGCAAGGAGGAAATGGAGATAAAAGCAGGGTGGGTGCTGCTGGAGGGCTGGCAGGGTGGGGAAGGTCCCATTTTGGATGGAGTGAACGCGGGGCAGGCTGCTGGAAGAGGACTACCCAATTGTCGCTGCCTGGCTAGCACAGGGCAGGCCGAGAAGCTGGCTGCCAGCTCAGTGCTGCCTGGCCATATGCTCCATGTGCTGAGCTGGTGGCAGATACCCTAAAGCATGTCTAAATGGAGCCAAAGAACCTGCATGGAATGCTTGAGGAGCAGCAGTGAGTTTTGAGGCAGGGTTATAAACACATGTCTGTAGTGAGGATCATAAAGCTTCTTGCACTCTGAAGAGTGATGCACACCAAAGTAACATGAAAGAGCAGCCACGACTAGGGCAAAACCCACTTGGAGGTGCCCTGGGGCAGGATTGAGCAGGCATTGCAGGCAGCTACATCCAGAGGTAGCAAGAGGTGCAAGTACATGGGCTGGAGCGGGGCCAGAGGAGGCCACAGCAATGCTGGGAGGGCTGGAACCCTCTGCTGGGAGGCCAGGCTGGGAGAGTTGGGGCTGTTCAGCCTGGAGAAGAGAAGGCTCCGGGGAGACCTTCTGGTGGCCTTTCAGTACTTCAAGGGGCCTGTCAGAAAGATGGGGACAGACATTTTAGTAGGGCCTGTTGTGACAGGACAAGGGCTGATGGTTTTAAACTAAAGGGGGAGATTTAGACTGGTGAGAAGGAAGACATTTTTGACTCTGAGGGTGGTGAGACTCTGGCCCAGGTTGGCCAGAGAGGTGGTAAAAACATTGCAGGGGAGGTTGGCCGGGGCTCTAAACAACCTGTTGTTGCAGATGTCCCTGCTCAGTGCACAGGGGTTGGAGTGATGAACTTGAAAGGTCCCTTCCAACCCAAACCATTCCATGGTTCTATTTCTACTGCATGGAGGGCTTTTCTGGCAAGAGCAGCTGGCAGGTCCCACTGACGTACTCTGAGTACAATTGCCCTGCAGAAGGTGGCTGGTCTGACAGCAGTGAGGCCAGCCTGAAGTACTTACGACAACAACAAGAGAACATGGCTTTGAACACGAGCCGATGGTGAGTTAACTCTTTGTGGGTTTTAGCGCAGGCTTGCCAACCCAAGTGAACTCTAAGCTGCTTTGTCATCCTTGCTGTTGCAACACAAGGTAGCAAAACGTGAAGAGCTAAGCTGAGCCCCAGGCCCTTTTTGGCTCCTGCTGTCATCCCATGGTCCCTGAGCCCTCAGAACAGCCTCACAGTGAAGACTCCTACCCAAACACTGATGATCACAACTTCTCAGCACTTGTAGGAAGACTCTGATAGTGACTCTGCTGAGCTAGGGAGGTTAATGCAGGATCACAGCGCGACGCAAAACTACCGTTAAAATAAGCAGTGTGTCAGACCCACACAGAAGAGAAGGTGTGACCTCTGCCACCCCTGGCCTGCCTTCCTACAGCCAGGAGAAGCGTTTCAGATGGACAGCAAAGGCATTGCCAGGCATGGACAGACAGACTGCTAAACCCTGGCGTCCCAGCAACCGAAGCCTGGCCAAGATGACGCTGTTTTCATCAGCGCGGAGAGGCAAGAGCCGATGCGACAGACTAACTGCATGCGTGGTGCCTCCTTGGCAAGGGGTGTCGCAGGCAGCGGCAGAGCCTGTCCCAGGCACAGTTGATTCTGGATGTATTTGTGCCTAAATACACTCAGTGAGGGAAGAGATATTTTTCACAGAGAAAAAAATGTGTCACTCCCAGCTCCCGGTGGCAGCGAGCACTGGCCTGCCACAGGGCACTGTTCCAATACTCCAGCTGCTGGATTTGTTACTCATCTGATACTGTGAGTTTCTGTGGGACTTCGCAAGTCGCACAATGCCGCTTGGCTCTGGCAGAGCACAACACACCTTCAGGAGGGAAGCAAGCATCACAGAACCAGCTTATGAGCAGCAAAACCAGCACAGCAGGTGGTGAAGGAGCTCGCAGAGCATCATGCCATGGGGTGCCAGCAGTGATCCCAATTAGTGACTTCTTTTCTGATGCGCCCTCCAAGATATACATTCATAGAATCCCAGCATGGTGGGGGTTGGAAGGTCTTTCTAGTGATCATCTCATCCAATCCCCCTGCTCCAGCAGGGTCACCCAGAGCAGAGGGCCCAGGATCGCATTGTCCAGGCAGGCTTGGAATCTCTCCAGAGAAGGAGACTCCACAGCCTCTCTGAGCAGCCTGGGCCAGGCTCTGGCACCCTCACAGCAAAGAAATTTCTCCTGTTCAGATGGAACCTCCTGGGTTCCACTTTGTGCCTGTTGCCCCTTGTCCTGTCACTAGGCAAGAGTCTGGCCTCATCCTCTTGTCCCCCATGGGCCCTCTAGCTCTTGATCAGCATTGATCAGATCCCCTCTCAGTCTTCTCTCCTCCAGCGCAGCAGCCCCAGGGATCTCAGCCTTTCCTCAGCACAGAGATGCTCCAGTCCCCTCACAGCATCTCTGGAGTCTCTGCTGGGCTCTCTCCAGTGGTTCCTTGACACTCCTAAACTGGGAAGCTCAGCACTGGATTCAATACTCTAGAGGTGGCCTTTCTAGGGCAGAGTAAAGTGGGAGGAGAACCTCACCTTCATGCTCATCTCCACGCTCGTCTACTTTTGCCCTCATCTCTGTCATGAGTTGTGCTTGGACAGGCCTTTCTAAAGCACAGGGCTGGAAAAACAGACCTAGGGGCTGCTTTGCTTCAAAACAGGACAGTGTAAATATGGTATCACCTTGTTCTCCAATCCACTCCACGAACTGGGGAACAGCCCAGCTGTAAATACACAGCACTACTGCACACGAATACGCTTATTTTCGGAATAAAACCAGAGTTGGGTTTCCACGTACGCCAAGAGGCAAACGTGCCAAGCGGGAGAGATGGGATGGTCAGGAAGGGCTCTAGAAGGGCAGAGAGCAGCAGCATCAACACAAAGGCACAGCTCTGCTGGAGCTGGCATTTTCTCAAGCAGGTGTCATCCCATAGCACCTAGGTCTGCACCCACATCACTGTAGGGCCTGGCTGAGCAGCATGGGCTGGAGTCTCATTTGAGAGGCTTTGGAGGACACGCTCATCAAGGAGCACACCAGTTCTCGGGAAGCTGGCTGGCTCAGGCAGAGCCCGTGCCCTACACATCCCCTTATCGTCAGGAAGGGCTCATTAGGGACTGGATCAGGGTTTCCTGCTCGGGACCGAACCCTTTGTGAAGGGATCGCTGCCATGGAGAACCGGTTTCCTCACAGCCAGAGGAAGCACAATATTTTCCTTGGGCCTCTGAAACCGAGTTGCTATGGGGTAAGTTGCCAACAAAATAAAGTAGCGCTCGTGGAGTTGGGCAGTTCACACCCCACATGGGCTGTTACTGCAGGATGAAGGTGCTCCCAGCAGCACCACCTGCCCCCAGAGCTGGGGACAATTCAGAGCAGCATAAGGCCCCTCTGTACCAGGGGAACCGCAGCTGCCCTGTGGGCAGTACTGGCAGAACTACTTTAGCAAAAAGAAAATCTCGCACCCTCGTAATCAGTGTGACATTGTGCGGAGCCCAGGGCTCGCTCTGGCTCCTCTCCAACCTGGAGCACAGACGGAGGCTGTTTCGGCAGCAGACTCTCCTAATGCATTTGCAACAGGCCAGCCAATTACGTTACAATCTCTGCGTATGGAGCTCAACGGGAGCTTAATTGAAAGAGCTGTAGCATTCAAATGACTTTTGGTATGATGAAGACGTTAACGATCCCAACCCAGTGCTAACCAGCCCTGTCTGATGCTCGGCTGATGGATAAGGACCTGTAACTCGAGGCTTGGTCTGCAGCCAAAGCTGCGCCCTTGTTAACTCAGCGCCGCAGCAGCGGCCAAATGCTGACGGAGCTGCCCCTTCACAGATGGAAGCTGCAGCAGCTCCTCACATGAGCTCTCCTCCGCCCAGGGCATCCACACAATACAAATCAGACCTGCTCCTGCCACTGAAGGACCGTGTACATGCACCAAAACCCCCCAAACTGTTCCCATGTGGACTAATCTGAACCCGCAAAGCACTGCTTGCACTTACTCTTTTCACTGAGAAATATCATACATGCTCTTCATATGTATTTTACTTTGCTCTTAAGCTCTGTGAACATTTTGGGGTAACGTGCCGGTTTCAGATGGATTTTGCTACACCAGTACAGAATTACAGAGGTTAGAAAAGACCTTTAAGCATATTGAGTCCAATCATTAATCCAGCACTGCCAGGTCACCACTAAACCCTGTCCCTCAGCACCACATCTCCACGGCTTTGAAATCCCACCAGGGATGGGGACTCCACCACTGCCCTGGGCAGCCTGGGCCAGACCTTTAAAACCCTTTCAGAGAAGAAACTGTTCCTCACGTCCAACCCACACCTCCCCTGGTGGAACTTGAGGCTGTTTCCTCCTGCCCTATCACTGGTTCCTTGGGAGACCCAGTACGCCTACCCTACCCATTAAATGTGGGCTACATTTCATCTGGTATCTTTGTGCTGCCACCGAATAGTGGCAGGAAACACCTTTTACAAAGCTGTAACTCTGCACTGGCGGCGGGGAGGGGAAAGGTGCCCCGCTTCTGCTCTGCTCATTTCTGGTCCAATGCACAGAAATCATCAAAAATGCAGCCGAGTCACCAGGGAACTTACAGTCCTACGAGGCATCTTAGACCTCAGTAGCTGGCAAGAGCGAAATATGAAAGTGAGAAGGCACAATGCTTTTGGTACTAGGTCTAACAGGCTGATGATCAGCGATCTACCAGCAGCTCCTGCCAGTTGGTAGCTGTGGCACACAGCATGCTTATTGGGCTGCATCTCGGGTCACACGCTGGAGTATTTTAGAGTAACACCCTGTATTATGCCCATATTTAGCCATGCAAATAAGTGACTTGACTTTCAAACACTTGCAGCTCTCGCTGCCTTCACTGGGTTCAGCTGAGACATTTCAAACAAAACAATAACGACCACAACTCTGGGCTGGGACCAAGCACAGACCATTTTTATCTTAAAAGGCATTTGTTTGAGAACATTCAGAGCTGCTAGAACCAACAGCACTGAAGCTATTTCACCATGCAACCTTAACAAGGTTGACAGCTTTGTCTGCAAAATGACACGGATTAATTGGTGACCAATCCTTACAGAAAGAAGAGTTAGAAAAAAATTGTGGCAAACAGAGGAGAAATTCTTCCTCCCTTCAGAGGCTCACTCCTTTCTCCTTTGTCTAACAGCAGATCTTTTGTTCAGGATTTCAGTCGCGAGTGGCCCCAAGGTACGCGGGGAACATCTCGGTGATGACGAGCCCTCCAGACTGGCGCGCGGACTGGTTTTAATTGGCGGCGAAACCGCTCCACATCGCGTCTCAGAAGTGCTGCTAATGGAATTGTTCCAGCGCTAAAGGGATTTCAAAGTGAATGAGCGCGGCTGGCGGAGCAGCTGGTGCCACTCCCAGGTTGCTCTTTCCAGCGCAGTGTGCCACGCAAGGAGCATCTACCACCCCAACCACCCTGCCCTTGAGAAAACCACTCCCAGCGTCCTTCCCCGAGCAAGGCAGAGTGATTCGTATACAACTCCAGCGTTTAGTCCAGATTAGCTTCCCACTGGATCAGATCAATGTCAGGCTTTGATCAAAACAAGGTGAGAAAGGCAGAAGTAGGGAGGGACCCTCCCCTCCCCCCGTCCCCAGCAATTAATCTGACAGCTTTAAGAACAGTTCCGACTTAAACAAATACACTGACTGCCACTGGCAAATGTTTGCAAAGCTTGGCAGCCTGAGACAAGGGAAAGTTCCCAGGAAATGAATTCAGGGCAAACATTCGTCAGGGCTCCCTCCCACAAATGCACGCAGCAAGGTGCAGCCCAGGAGGGGTTGCTTTGGAAGTTAATAAACAGTGCTAATATAATCTATTATCTTCCAGTGGAAAGCCTGGCTTGACACCACGGGGTACAATGAACATGCACTCCTACAAGCAGCCGTAAAACAAGAACGTAAACCAAGAACGAGGGTTTGATCACATCTAATTGCTTTTGGGACAGGTAATATCACCGAGGTACCCATCACAATTACTTTTCCTTTCCCAAAACTGTCCCATTCCAGATTAAGATCTTGCCAAACAATCCAGATCAAAGAGGGTATTTCAGGGGGTACAGAAAGGAGGGAAATACCCTGAAAGCTTTAAAGATGTTTGCCCTATAAAACCTGAAGTCTAGCTCAGAAGAAAGCAGGCAGTAAAAACTGATGTGCTTTGCTTCTCAACTACAGCCTTCCAAGGCTGGCGGCTGCAGAAGCAGCTCAGTAACAAACCAGAGGACAGCACAGAGAGCCCAAAGAGAAGAAACTAAGATTATCCCATGTTTGTTGCTTGTTTTTTTTCCCCCAGGGCTTGATTGAAGTGTTTTAAATGTCTGAGGCTAGCAAGGCTACCTCAGAGTTACGGCAGCAGCCACTTAGAAAAGCTGCCCTTCCTCTTCTCAGGGACCCACCTCTCTGGAAATAGATTCCAAGTCCCCAGAGGAAGCCCATGGAAACAGCTGACTTCTCCCAGCTCAGTTGTCACCTTCCAGCTGGAGGCAGGCCGGGCGTAAAGAGCAAGGCTTTCCTTCTGCCCACACAAAGCAGGAGGAGGCTCCCAAACGGATTTCAAAGCTCATGTCCACCTAACAAAAGCTGCTGGGGAAGCCAAAGCCCTCACTGAATGTGGAGACCACAACCCAGCGGGGCTCCCACTACCTCTAGCAGCCTCATGCAGAGAGGGAGATGCCAGGGCTGGGGTTTTCATGACACATCATCTCTGGAATTCGCTGGTGAGCATCCCACAGCCTCTGCTTGGTACGACGCCAGAGCCGTTTCTCAAATCCTGTGTGACCTACCAGCTGTTGAGGGCAAACCAGCAAGACATACATCATCCAGAGAAGAGACAAGATCAGCGGGCTCCCGATGAATGAACAGACAAATGCTTCACAGAATTCACTCCCCTACTCTTGGCTGATGGGAGCAGGTTGAGATCCCCAGCTCTCCCAGTCAGCCTTGTGTGACCCCAGGCAGGTCATTTAGTCCGTTTGGAGCAAGATTTTTGTCTGAGGAGGTGGAGAGCTCTGCAGTGGTGCTGAGCAAGGCAGGCAGGCTGCCAGGTTAGGATTCAAACTCCTTCAGGGAATTGTAACAACAGTTAGGCGGTAAACGCATTAACCATGGGAACAGCTTCCCAAAGGATGTGGTGGATCCCAAATTGTCAGTCTTTCCATTGTGAGTGGATGCCTCCTCCAAAAATGTGGGCTGTAGTTCAACCACAAGTGCTCACAGGGAAACACCATGACCCCTGCAAAAGGCAGGGGCTCAGACTGGGCGCCCAAGCAGCTGCTTCTGTTTCAGCTACAAATCCCTACAAAATCCCTGCCCTCTGCATCTTGCCAGGGCAGTTCAAGACTTTACCTGACCATGCTCCTTTCTCGTGTCTCTGCCCAGCCCAATTTTCAGCTGTTTCTATGATCTAGCCCAGGCCAGCCCAATTCCCTTTGACCTCATGTCTTGAGCAATCCTCTGAACCCTGTCAACCCTGTAGCTGGTTTTGTTGGTTGGTTGGTTGTGTTTTCTTTTAAAAACAGATCTCCCGGTGAAAGTTTCTCTGTTTCTTTGCTTCAAATTCTGCTCCCCCAGCACCAGTTTCTTGGTGAAACTCCCAGATGAGGACTCGTGAAAGCCTTCACAGCATGCAGTACCCAACGACCCACACTGCTAGAGACAGCACCTCCACCACCCTGTCTGCTCTCAGTTCCTGGAGAAGATCCTGTGGCAAGAGAGAGATGAGATCAAGCCTCACCTATAGCACAACCTCTCCTTTTCTCTGACTTCATCTAGGACAACTACACCAAGGCTACCATGCTCTGCCTAGGAGCTGCCACAGGATACCTTGACACATGTACTGTGGCGTGCTTGAAGATGCTGAGCACCTGGTTACATGTGTGTTCAGAGTCCTCTCCTGCCTCAAGCTGCTCCAAAATATTTGGTAGTTTCCAGGGGCCTGCAGTGGAGAATCTGCCCGTCTGCATGGGCAGATACACAGAATCTGCCCATCAACAATTCTGATGCATTTCAGAGGCTACTGTAAGCAAAGGGGGAGAGAAATACACTGGACAGGAGAAGGGAGGTAGGTGCGTGGCTCCTTTGAACTAACCAGGCCCATGGTATCTGCTTGTCCTTTAAGCAGGGATAACCCTTCACTTCACTGAAGCCCACCTAAACCAGTGTGTGCTCATCAGGAAGATGGGGCAGCCAGTGCTGTGCAACCCCTGTGACCACAAAGCACGCTGCAGGGCTCTCCAGCATCAGGACCAGGCTCTGCAAACAGCAAGAAGGTCACGCCGAGCGTTCCAGGGGACCAGAAAGAAACAGGAAACTTTCTGCAGGAACAAAAAAAGTTCCTTATCCGTTTCAATCACAGTAATATTTGGATGAAGTGTGCTTGCCCCCGGGTCTGCTCTCAGGTCCCTAGCACTGCTCAACTGATCCACACGTGCACCTTGGTGGAAAGGTTTATTGTATCGTATCCAAAGTTGTTCTTTCTTTTCTTACCTCTCAGCTTTTGAATTCCTATTTCTCTTCAGGGCGTATAATCAGGGATTTGAAGAGTGGATTTATACCCAACTAAAACTGCCAGCCGCTTCCAGGATGCCTCTGCTTCTCCTCTCGAGACTCTTTTCCTTCCATTCACCAATCTAAACCGTCTCTGTGTGCAGAAAAGCCCAAGCAGGGTAGAGCCCTGCCAAGGGAAGAAACTCTCCCATTATTCTCATCCAAGAAAGTGGTACAAAGGGAAAAGACCAGAAGGGATGGCTCACATCCCTGGGTCATGGCAGAGAGATGGAAAAGACTCATCTCCAGGAGGCCAGTGTGCCAGCACTTCTTTTATTAACTTAGTCTGCAGCTGCAGAATTTAAGCTTCATCAAAAGCCTATTTTGCCCTTGCCACATAGGAAACCATCTCCCTCCTCTGCTCTCCCAAATAAAAAGCAGACATGCTGTAATATCACCTTAGAGGTGGCAACTTGACTCACCTCAGTGGGACAAGCAACACAGAACAGCTTTACTTCCATTTCAGGTGACAACAGGAATACCCTGCTCCCACAGCTGATCCTTGCTTTGAGGTTTATTAGGAGCAATACAACAAACCTTCAATATTCTCTGTTTACAAGCATCTGGAGCAAGAAAGGAAGAGATAGGCAGGGAAAAGAGGTGGGCTGGCTTTGGAGGCTCCAGACACTGCTCCTTACCTGCGGAGTCCCCCTTGCTCTGTTCGCAGCATTGCTGCATGCAGAAGCCCTCTCTCCCAGAGGTACGTGCCGCATGCCAGGGCAGAACGACTTCATTTAAACAGCCTTCCTACAATATCTTTTAGCATAACACAAACAAGAGGCTGTATTGTCTCAGGTCTGAACAACAAGAGACAGAGAGCACTGAATTAGACACCATTTACTAGACACTGTTCTCACTATTCTAAGCCTACCTCAATTTAGAGATTAATCTGCCAGATCAGTAATTTAGGCTACTTGATGGTTAGCATTTAGAAGTGTACGTTTCTGGGAGGGCTGAAAACCTGCTTGTGATTTACAAAATGACTGCGAGGTCTCTGTGGCTTGGGCATTTCTCAGAGGTGGGTGTTCTGTATTAGCTACATTCTCCCTCCTCTCTCCACACCCAGGTTAGTATCAGCAATGAAATACCAACTGCTCCTGCTGCATTTACAACAACAGAGAGAGCGTTGAGTCTTGTCCCCCTTCCCCTTTCCAGCTGTGTCAACTGCCACACAATACTAAGGCTTTAGGATGATGCATTTCAATCAATGTGGTGGGGGCAGAACAGGACTGGAAAGCATCCAAATAATCTGTGCCTTCCTTATGCCCTGGGGAGGGTGCCCTGAGCCTCCCAGAACAAGAAGCATTCCTACTTGGCATCCCTTCTTGCAGAGGAGTAGAACAAGACAGAGCAGGGTTTGAAGAGGGGAAGAGCGAGCCTGCCTCTTGTTGGCAGCGAGCCCCTCCGTCCAGCCCTTTCTGACTCCCAGCCCAGGCTGCCGCTATCTTTCAGACCTGGCTTGGGATTCCCTCTGGAGTCTGTCAGCAGAGTTCTTTAAAATGGCAGCGGGGATCCTTGCTAAACAACGAGGCTAACCGTCCTTTCGCCAACAACGAGCATGTCAGCTCCAAACACTTCCCGGAGCTTGCGGTGTCTCTGCAAAGCAGGCAGTGAGTGCTGCCTCAGCTGGCTTGTAGAACGCCCCTTTTCGTAACACAAAAGGAAGCTTGAATCCCTCAGGGCTCAGATTTTTTTCCAAACTGGGTAAACCCACGCAAACATGAATTATTTGCATGCACAGCAACTGGGACAAAGGATCTGTGGCCAGGTAGGTGTCTAACCGGTGGTCCAGGCGTGCAGTAACACGTGTGCAACCCTAGAAATCTTAAGTTAAAAGAGACTTATCTCTAGACTGACTGTGCTGCGTCCAAGTCTTGCTTCAAGATTAAAAAGCAGCCTTTGTTGTTTGGAACATTATCATTTCAGGAAAAAACAACAACAAAAAACCAAAAATCAAACAAAAACAACGCCCCTGCTTGCCCCCCCACTCCAAAAGTTTGGTTTATAACCCAAAACATTGGTGTCTTAATACCAGAGGGTGAAAGCCCTCCAGTTGTTAGGCAGATTATATTTAAGAGCCCTATGTGCAGCTGATCAGAGACTGATTCCTTCAAGGATTGAAGCGACGAGACAGCGCACCTCAGCAAGCAATCTCCTTTAATAGTCGATTAGCAGAGATGTGCTCTTCTGAGCTAAAGATCACAGCAGACAAAAACCCCTACACCACCATCAGCTTTCCTGCGCTTCTGCTATTAAATCAAGCCAGCTGATCCACTCTGTCAGCCTATGGTTAACTGGCAAGACTGGGATGCATCTAAAAGTCACCCAGTGGTTTTGTCCCGGCCAGGACAGTGATACTCTTGATAAGAATTATTTTCAGACTACATAGACTCAGAAGCCAAGACAAGCTCCCCAACATTTTTTAGTACCAAGCCTTGTCTCTGAGTATGTAATTAAATCAGAGCAACGGTTAGGAAAAGAGGAGATGGCCTCAAGTAGCACCAGCAGAGGTGTAGGTAGAATGCGAGCAACAATCTCTTTCCCAAAAGTGTTGTCCAGGCCTGGCCCAGGCTGCCCAGGGCAGTGGTGCAGTCACCGTCCCCGGAGGGGTTTCAAAGCCGTGGAGATGTGGTACTGAGGAACGTGGTTTAGTGGTGCCCTGACAGTGTTGGGTGAACGGTTGGACTTGAGCATCTTAAAGGTCTCTTCCAACCTAAACAATGTGATGTTTCTACAATTCCGTTCTATGAATTACAATCCCTCAACAGCAGACCCGAATACCTAACCCCCACAGGCATGGTTGTACATCTGGGAGAAGGGAACAGCTAACTGGAGGCAGATTTGCTTCGTGTGATGTATCAGCACCGGCCAAATCACAGATGCAGGCAGGCCACCTACACTCAGCCACATGTTGGTAACAAGCAGCGCTGCAAAATGGGAGCACACACCCATGTTTCACAGGCTGACGGACACCAGCGTAACCAAGAGCACATGGGGAGCTCCCCTCTAGAGCTGCCAAGTCCATGCTCAAAAGCCAGGAGTCAGCCTCCTCACCCCCTCCAGTCGAGCTTAGCTTAAAAGCCAGGCATTGCAGAGAAGCAAAGAGACCAGAAACAGTGTTCATTTGCCTCCTAATTTCTAACAGTTAGGCTAAGGCAGCCACAGTGGCGGCTCCTTCCTTCCAGCCATTAGAAGTAGTAACTTGCTTTTCCTTGCTTGAAAGCTGAGTTTCTTACCTGATCACTTTTCCTCAGGAACTGAGCGTTAGGAGGAAAATTTGCCAAATATTTTAAGACTTGGCAGTTCGTTCAAAGCCAGCATCGCCCCCTCCCACAATCAATCAAATATGACACTGGGTAACTTGGGATTTGCATCAAGAGGGTTGTGCTGACTGGTTAAGAGGAGAAGAGGGCTGCTGTCCACAACCCAGATGGAAAGGTAGATGCCACCAAGTCAGTGTTTTTCACTGAGTCTCTTTTCAAAGAGTTTCAGCAGGGAAACTAAAAGGCTTAAACTGGCCATGGACTCTGAATGACCGTGCTGTGACCATGGACCATACGAACGACCCTCTAAAATCCTCTGTGCTGGAGGAGGTGAAGCGCAACGCCATGCTGCAGAAAAACAAAGTTACTAGAGCAAGCTTCCAACGAGCAGCACAAGCAAGGTATGAAAGCTGTCCAGGTTGACACAGAAGCATTGACAGAACAGAAATCCCCAGAGATTTCAGAAAAATGCTCCTCTGATGCAACGCAAACTACTCCTGGACACAGCAGACAGGGGATATGACAGGGTTGGCAAGTCAAATTAGGGTTCCTCCTCCTAGCTTATGGGTTACCACAAACATCTCTGCAGGCTCAAACCTACCCTGAGGACTCTGATTTACTCTCTTGTCTTAAAGAGCAGGAACAACACAAAGATGCTCAAAGCCCGATAGCCACTCTGGTGACAACGCAGGAGGAGAAATGGGAGCTTACTGTCCCATTTTATCATCGCCACGCTGACTCTGCGCAGAGGTAACACAAACGAAGCCAGGCTGCCTGGATGCCCTTTTTCAGCAGCAGAGCTAAACAAGACCGACTCCGAACGGTGAAAGGCTGTGGAGGAAGCTGCCTTTAGAGACTACCATTTTTCACAGAGTACTCCTGCTTGAATGCGGTAACAAGAAGAATAAATTCTGATGAAAGAAAAACCAACCGCTTTCACCATTTAAATACATGCCTGAAGGCACAGCTTAGAAGCAGGATTCTTACTTTATGAATAACAAAAAAAAACCCTTCAGTTTTCTTCTCCCTCACAGCAAAATCCTACAGGAAAGTCTCCCAGGTGGGGTGACGTTTACCTGAGCAGAGCCTGCCACATTGAGCTCTGTGGAGAATAGAGCAGATGGGAAAGTCTTGCATCCCTACGATCACAAGTAACCACTTCAGAAGGCAAGTGTTTATTTTACCTGGTTCCTCTGCTTTCTGAGCCTGAGGCAGATTTTTCCTCCTGGCTTCCTGACATTGCACATTTGCTTGAGATAAAGGCATGAAGCACCAAGCACTTCTTTCAAACTCAGGAGGAGCAAAGGACTTCTGGGGCACGAACACATCAGCAGAGGGACCAAAGTTACAAGCAACGTTGGTTTATACCATGAAAGGTGACCCACAGGTATTAACTCTCTCAGGGTTAAAACACCAGATAATCACAGAACCATTTTGGTTGGAAGAGACCTTTAAGATAATCAAGTTCAACTGTTAATTCAGCACTGCCAGGTCAGAATTAAACCATGTCCCTCTGCACCACATCTCCATGGCTTGGAAAGCCCTCCAGGGATGGGGACTCCACCACCTCCCTGGTCAGCCTGTTCCGGGGCTTGGCAACCCTTTCAGTGAAGAAGTTTTCCCTGATGTCCAACCTGTAGATATGGTGCCCTGGCACTGCAGGCAATGACCTTAAAGGTCTTTTCCAACCCAAATGATTCTGTGAATTTATGATCTTTGTTCCTGTCACTTGTGTCTGCCTTAAAGGGGATACAAAAGCTGCCGACTTTGTTTTATGCTCAGATCCACGCCTTTCTTCCCCCTTCCCAGATTTTTAAATCTAGACAGCTGTAAGCCCTTCTCTAAACTATCTCCTCCTGCTTCTTTCCTTTTTTTTTTTTTTTTTTTCATTTAGGACAATGTTAAACTGGTCCTTTCTGATTTTGCCAGATAATTTTCTGGAGACCTCAGGGACAGTTATTATTTGATTGCAGGGCTGGAGTACCACAATGAAGAAGCCCTCTCCCCAAAAAAGGTTTGAGAGTCAGCAGAGACAGCAAATGCAAGTCACTACAGGAATCTTTCAAAGCTTCTTGCATTACAGGCAGAGAGAAGAGATCATCATCCCCTTTGTTGTTCATGTTTAAGACGTACAAAGCCCCAGATATTTAATTTCCACCTACATTGCTCGGTCTCCTGCATTGCGAGCGAGTCTATGTCATGAGAACTCCAGCACGACACATCCTTACCCACCAGTTTTGGGAACTGAGGCAGGGCTGCAGTAAGCAGCAGACCGACGGGGACATGGTTTTATTCCCTGTAGGATCTCCACTCGCACCCCTACCCCCACCCCACTCGGAGGAAGCAGCAGGGAGGAGAGGAGCATGTTCGATGCTGCAGTCTTTGGTCTTTTTCATAACTGCAAATACAAGTTTCTTATTAAATGATAAAGAAAAAAACCCTTTCATCCTCTGTGCCCTGACCTAATCTTTAAATACCTAGTGAAATACAAGTAATGGAGAGATGCTTTGAGCAGCTGCAGGCTCAGCCATTCCTTTCATGTACACAGACAGAAGCCGACTAGGACTAAGGGTTGCTTAACTTAAAACTGACAAAGTCTGATGGTTGTGCCTGGCAATGAATATTAAAAGCAACGACAAGACTGACATTATCTAGCTGCACTGTAGCTTCTTTTTTTTTTTTTCTATTTAAATACTCTATTTGCAGGTTCTTACTGCAAGGATCGGAGTCAGGAAAATACAGCTCAGGCTGACACCTTCCAGAACTGCCTGCTGAAGCCCAGATTTTTTTTTTTGGGGTGCCAAACTAGAGACACTTAAAAGGGCTCTGCTTACAAAGCAACACGATTTCCTGAGAACAAACACGAATCAAAACACTCCTCCTGTGTCATGCACCGTGCGCACATTCGAGGCTTCAAAGAGGCACTGCTTGACTTTTCTAGATGGAGGGTAATGTTGCTAAACCATCTTCACCCTTCACAGGCAGCTCTGCTCTCCGAGAAGCGACTTGCACAGCGGCAGAAAGGAGCTGGAGCTCTCCCACATGCTCCAGGGACCACGTTAACTACAGTTTCTGCTCCAAATGACGACAGATATTAATGCATAGAATTCATTTTTTTTCCTCCAAAGAAATGTCTTGAAAGCTGCTAAGAGGCTCTAACTGAGCGAGCAGTGGTTAAACACGGGTGTAAGAGAGAACAAGTCCGTTGCCAAAATGCTGTCTCTCTTTCAATAGGAGGAGAAAGCACCGTCACCTGCACAGACTTGCTCTGATGCCCAAATTGCTCTGAGCAATAAGTGTACATAACTTTATTTCTACCTCCAGCTCTTTCAATCACTGCTCACAGTTGCTCCTTGGTGGGTGGGGTTCAAGACCACTTCCATCAACTGAGAATGACGTCCTCGTGCAGAAAACCACAGGCTAAGGTCAAGTCATATCCTAACAATCTCTCCTAAGCCAAAAGCTGCCCTTCAGCTCCCATGTTAAATCGAAGCCACCACGGGATTTCAACGCCAGCTCGCGTTGTATTTCGCAGCAGAAGAGGGAGCTTTATCCAAGTAACGGGACTCAAGCCTTGGGCTGCCCAAGGTCGCAGAGGGTATCTCCGCTGCAGAGTACGCTCAGTTACTCCTGCAGCTGCTGCCCCAACCTCTGCAGAGAGTCTGTAAAGCCTTGAGGGATCCCCCCCCATGTTATACCCGGGCCAGCTGGTTTCTCTGCAGCTGTAGGACACATCTAAGCCCCACCTATTCTGCAGCAAGGATGCAGGCGGCAGCAGAACCGCTTGCCTTTTCACAGCGGAGATGTTCTCTCCCAGCCCCCCAGGTCTCACCTCTCCACTGCTCTTGCCCTGCAACGATGCACGAGCATCACTGGGAGGCTGGTCCACCAAGCTGCTGCGCTGTTCCAGACTTACCTCAGCCGGCTGCCTCACAGTACCAGTTTAATCATTACAACTCCAGAGAGGCAAGGAAACACTGCTTTGTGATCTCTTTCCCCTCTCCCCATCCTTCCAAGAAAAGAGCTATTTGCTATCAGTCAACCAAGAACAGCATTTTCATCAGCCAATGCTTTTCTTGAGCATCTTGTCATCACAGTTAGTGCCTTTCACTCTTTCTTCAATAACAAGGTGCTCGCTGAAGTCCGACGGTTAAGTGCTTGCACAGCAAAACCCAGCTTGGCCTGGCCACTTGGCAAGTAGAATATTGTTTTATTATACATGAAAAAAAGGTAAGAAAGGGCAGCACTGGGCATAAACAAGCTGACTGCACATAATGGACATTGTTAGGTGTCTGAATAGGTCACTGACTCAAAGGAAAGTTCAGCTCCACAATGCAGGTCTTGAGCCATGAATACCAAGCCGAAAGCATCCCTGTGCACTCCCGCCCCGTGCATTCAGCACAGCTGGATCTTTTTTGTATTTCTCACTGTCCGTTTCCTCCTGAATTTCCCTAGTTTCCTTCCATTCGTGTTATGAGCCTTTGTTCTTTCTCTGTCCTTTTCCTCCTACTATTTTGAAGTGTACAGATGGAGTCTAAGGGTGGGGACACAAGCAGAGTCACAGCACGTTAGAAAAACAACTTTCACAGCTTAGTAAAAATAAGATACACCAACTCTGGTGTTGTAAAGAAGCGGTGACCCCTGTTGCAAGAGATAGAAGCCTGCCAAACTGCAGTTAGAAAGAATTTTTTATGTTAAGAAGTTAAAAATAGGGTTCTTCATGGAATTAATTTCATCCTAGTATTTGCTAGTAATTCAAACCCTGTATGCGGGGCTTTCCACCATCATGGTGGAATATTCTTCTTCCCATCAACAGTTCTCAAAGTACCGCAGAGGTACGTGCAGTAGTCATCTCAACTTTGAGTATGACTTAATGGAGACATCCCGAGCAACCAGTCTGAGTGTTCCTACAGTCTTTCAGCATGGGAGGATGGTATTTGCATGTTGACAGTCTGGGTTTGGGTCTGGCGCTGATGAGCTGCTCCTTTGGATGTAGACTAGTCATAAAATACCCACTAAAGACATGAATTTCCTAAGAGGCACCCACAGTGAAAAACAAACCCAGAAGCACAAGACAGACATGGACAAAGACATGGAACTGTTGGAATGAGTCCAGAGGAGGCCACAATTCTGATCTGAGGGCTGGAACCCCTCTGCTGGGAGGCCAGGCTGGGAGAGTTGGGGCTGTTCAGCCTGGAGAAGAGAAGGCTCCGGAGAGACCTTCTGGTGGCCTTTCAGTACTCCAAGGGGCCTGTCAGAAAGATGGGGACAGACTTTTTAGCAGGGCCTGTTGTGACAGGACAAGGGGTGATGGTTTTGAACTAACAGAGGGAAATTTAGAGAGAAGGAAGAAATGTTTTACACTGAGGGTGGTAAGACCCTGACCCAGGTTGCCCAGAGGGGTTGTTGATGCCCCAATCCCTGGAACCGTTGAGGTGAGGTTGGACAGGACTCTGAGCAACCTGCTCTAGTTGCAGATGTCTCTGCTCCCTGCAGAGAGGGTTGGACTAGATGAGACTTAAAGGTCCTTTCCAACCCTAATCATTCCATGATTCTATGATTCCGTGATGAGCTGGGGTCACTGATGTATGGCTCTAGGCACATGCACTGGGGAAGCCAACCGGGAGACAGACAAGCTGAGAGAGGGACTCAGCCCAAACGTTAAAGGTTAGAGAACAGCACTAAAGCGAGAGCCAGGGAAATGCTGGAAACACCTACAGAAGGAACCACCTAGTTGTCGTCAGCCTTGCTTTGCTCCAGATTTCATGACTGGAAGTGCTCCCTGTTAAGGTCCAAGACATCTCGTGATCTCCAAGACACCATGTGCTCTTAGGGGTGCTCTGGGACCACGGTAGGTCCTGTCCCGACAGAGCAGTGCTCAGCACTCCTGCTCACACCAGCATCGATAAGCTTCATATCCTGCAAGTTTTCCACAGCCTTTCTTTCCAAATATTCGAAGACAACCTGCATGCATTATAACCAGCATCAGGGCTTCTGCAGTGCTTGAGACTACCAGAGCTGTCAGCTCTTTCAGCGATAATAATCACCTGTCAAAAATGCAGATCAGACTGGAGACAAAATAAGGGTTAAAAGGAAAAAAATAAGAATATAAGTAACTGGAGCTGTAGTCAAGGCAATCAAGAGGTTGAATTCAGTTGTTTTGCATAGTTCCTTTTAATGCAACACGTTCCTTCTCCAGTGCAGGGGTCCTACGGTGACTCCACAATAGTTTTCTGCCTGTGGTTTAAATTTGCTAATAAATAGGTGATGCACTCACATGACGGATGTGGAGGAGGGAGAAGAGAGAAAGATTTCAGATTACAACAAGAACAGCATTTGTCACTTGCTTTCAATGGTGTGAGAGGCAGTTTCCAGGCTCTCGGACTCGGGAAGAATATTTTCTGTTCCATTCCCGACGTGCTTGGCTGCCTTCTGCCAAAACCTGCTTTAAATCTATTAATGAAACTAGGACGAGTCTGCATAACTTCTTAATTCCCCGGTGGAAAAAGGGCACTTGAGTACATTTCCGAGAACGACAGCCACCTCCAGTTCCCACCATTGTCGTGTGAAGCGCTCACTGCTCTCCGGCCAGCTCCCTCCTCAAAACCCACTTTCTCTCTGGAATATCCTGCCGAGTTGTCACTGATTGCTTTATGAAGAACACAGGACTTGATGAGATTCGCTCTGCTCTTTATAGCAGCACCTCACTACTGGCTAGTCCTGCATTGCTGCCATGTTTGCACCCAGTTTCACACTCAGGCACGTGGATCAGGTCTTGACATTTGTCTGCTCCAAGGTCACACATGGATCTGCTCCAGGTAGTAAGGATCATAAGAACGATAAGAAGGCTTTTTATTCCTGTATTGCCCTGTCCTGGCTCTAAAGGGATCCACTCAGCACCACGGGGTACGGCAACACATCCCTACAGCTCCCTGCAGTGTGGAAGAGCTGGGGAGATACTCCCAGCAGGAACTAGGCTTGGCAGCTTCTGAATGAATCCTGCTTCCAGCAGCTGAAATGGTCCCCAGCAGAGAGCTGGTGGGTAGAAAAAACTACGAAATTCAAGTACCCGTTAAATTAAAAAGCTCTTTGCAGATCTGAGCACAACCTGGAGAAGTGCCTTGAGGGAGAGAAAGACCTATCCTGCAGAACCACAGGTGGGCCTGAACCTGTAAAGACAGACCCATGTGCTGACATTCAGAGTATAAGCAAGGCCCGTTCACTTCCATAAAAAAACTCCCAGTTTTCATGAGTTGAAATCCTTAAAGCACAGGGGCAACTGCTAGTAGTGACATGATCTGTGCCCAGGACGGAGCCTTTCTCCAAAACAAGATGCCAAATGCTTCTTAGAGAAAAATCAGAATTGTTCCAGCATATGAAAACTCTTTTCCAGAATGTTAAGGCAGTAGTAGACTACATTATTTTAAAAAACTAAATTAAAGGACACAGCAATAGCTAATAAAATGGACACCAGTTCGGTTAGAGCAGCAGTATTTTCTGGCAGAGGTATTTTAAGGCTAACCTCCTGGTCCATGAAAAGTGGCAGCCTAAATGGGAAGGATCGCTGAGTCAGCTTTTGCTTCGGGCTTCACAACGTGCTGTTTTCCAGCAGGCTAGAATCTACCAGGGAAAGCTTAGGGTGGGGGAAAGAGGGTGAACAGAAGAGTTCTGAAGAAACATGGAAAGAAATACATGAAATTTAAGCCACTGTTTAATTAAAAAGCTGAATAAAATGACATCACAATGTCACAGGTCTGAATGAATTACAGCTGCAAAGACCTCGGGCGCTGGCAGTCGCACATATGTGACTGCAGCAATGCTCTGTTGGGACACGAAGCACTTTTTCTTGCAACTCCACACAACAAATGACATTGTCCTAATAGCCACCTTAACACACGTGCAGCTTTCAGAACAGGAGATGCTGCAGGTCACCCACTGTCCAAAGGTCACGGCTAACCCAGGACATTGTCTCTAGCACTGCTCAAGTGCACGCGTGGAAGGAAAAATGAATGTTTGAGTGTAAAATGACCCTTCCTTGCTGTGTCTTCCCAAACACAGGAAATCAAGCTCATTAGGGAAAGATGAGGATCTTCAAGACTGAAGTTCCTTCACAATTTAAACCCCATTCATCTCTTCCCTGATGCTGGCTCCAGTGTTCGGCCGTCACATAGCTGGTTTAACATGCTACGCTGGCAGTCAGGCTAGTTCCAGCAAAGTACAAGCAAATAGCTCAGCCAAAAAGATCCAACGAGCATGGATGTGAGAGGAAAGGTGGGAACACAACAGCCAGTAGCCAGATCTTCTGGCTGACGCTGCAGTGGAGTCTCAGCCTGAAAGAAGTATCATGCACAGGACCACTCTGCTAACAATATCTATTGCAAGTAGCCAGGGAAAGCCTTTACGTTTCAATAAAGGACTCGGCAGAGAAAAATCACTCCCTCTCATTTATTCTCTCCACGTTGAGCAAAACTTCAGGTGAATTAAGAGAGTGGGTTGTTGTACCCCCTTCCCAGCGTCCGAGTGTGGCTTGCTTTTTTACATAAAGGTAGTTAATCAAAAGTTTTATAAGCTTGTTTTTTCTTTACCAACTAAACATGCTGAGGTGCTCAAACTCTACAGGGCAGTGTAAGTGAGTGGTGTGCACACAAACTCAGGCGTGCTCCCACGTCCCTTCCTGATGTGTAAGACGCTGAGACCCCTCTAGCACACACAAGAGGGGAGTCCTCTTCTGCACAGTTTTATCTTGCCCAGCTGTGCTGTGCTGTTCTCTGCTGCCCTCACCAACAACTGCCCCTATATTTCGAGCACTTCTCCCAGTAAGCTATACTCTACCTTGGAATAGCCTGCAAAAATTAAATAACCAGAGACTATTAGTTATGTTGTAGGCTACATTTATTAGAATTACAAAATCATTTTGGTTGGAAGAGATCTTTAAGATCATCGAGTCCAACCATTCACCCAGCACTGCCAGGTCACCACTAAACCCTGTCCCTCAGCACCACATCTCCAGGGCTTGGAAAGCCCTCCAGGGATGGGGACTCCACCACTGCCCTGGGCAGCCTGGGCCAGGCCTTGACAACTCTTGCAGGGAAGACATTTTCTCTAATATCCAACCTACACCCCTCCTGGTGCAACTTGAGGCCATTTCCTCTTGTCCTGTCTCTTGTTCCTCAGAAGAGGAGACTGACCCCTACTCGGCTACAACCTCCTTTCAGGGAGTTGTAGAGAGTGATAAAGTCTCCTTTCTAAAACCATTTAACATTAAATTCAGCACTGAGATGCAGAAACACCCTACAGTCAGCCCCCCATCTTCACAGCAACAGAAGATGAGAGGCTGCAAAGCTCAGACAAAGCCCCAGACCTCTGCTCGCTGCTCTGCAGCCAGCCCACGTGCCCCGACAGGCTCTACCCAGCAAAGCCTGTTGGGAGAGAGCTTATTAGGCCAGGCATGGCATGGCACAAAGCCAGCTCGGATTTGGAAGCGACTCAGCCTGCACAAAGCTCTGCTGTTGCTCATAAGCCCTCCAAAAACTGGCAGGTACACTCTTGTGGAGCCGGCTGGGGGTCCGCAGGCCCCTGTGACAGTTTATTCACAAGCCACGTAATGGGCACTTTGGTGGGAAGGAGCAAACGCATACAAAAGCAACCCAGCGTGTTCTGACTGTGTATCAACTCTGCGTGCGGCTTAAACTCCTAAAAAGATCGCAGAGATGAGAACAACACCGGAGGTTACTCGAAAAATTTTCTCAGTCCATATCGTGCCTTCTGGATGACTGTTCAGTTTGATCAGCTGATGAAGAACCTCATAGCAGAACTACTCAGTGCTCTCTGAACTGAGGCTCTGGAGATGATGATGACCTACTGTATCCAATGCATCCTGCCTCAAGCGTTTCCAAGGAACAGGGTCTTCACCTCTTTCTCCACAGCAATCCATCCAGAGGCGCCTGGGTTTCTGGGCAGCTGCTTTCTTTTCAGCTACATCGCAAATCAAAGCAAATAAAAAACCTCTGCTTCTTTCCAAGACTCAGGCTGAATCTCTCCTTTCCCATTTTCAGCCCCACACACCCACAGCCTGCAGACCCAAGAGGACCCCATCCATTATTTCTGCATCTGAAGCACGTTAGCACTTTGCAAAGCTCTTTCGTTTAGTTTGCACAACACTGAATTCCCCACGGCGTTCGGCATAATCTCAGCTAATGCTTCAAGGCTCCCAGATGGTCACAGTCACAGCCCTGTGATATTGGTATCAATATTTAAAACCAATGCGTCGTCTTCCTCTGACATGATCTGTGTTTCTAGCAGTAAAAACCACACACACATACTCTCGGCTCAAGGTGCACATACCAAACCAGATTCGCTCATGCATGGGACAGACAGCTCGCATCCATCCTGACATTTATCTCCACCTATGAGGAGGAAAGAGGGATCACTCAGAGCTCTATGACTCAGAAGTCTGCCCTTGGTCAAGCTGCTAAATGTCATAAATCAGCCACCACGCATCTTCAGATACAGAGACAGGCACCTGGAAAGAGCTGGAGAGCAAGAGAGGCAGCGGCGTCCCCCTCTGAATTAAACAGGCACAAACACAACCTAGTGACACCTAAATAAAACCCACAAAAGCAGAGCTCAAGCAGTTTGCTATATTTTGGGAAGTTCTGGCACATTTGTAACTGTTTCAAACCATTTGTTCAACAATTAGCTGCCGCAGTTAGTGAACCTCAAAGAAAGGAGAGGATTCTTCCTCTAATATAAAATCACAGAATGGTTTGGGTTGGAAAGGACCTTAAAGATCATCTAGTTCTAACCCCCTTGCCATAAGCAGGTACACGTCCCACTAGACCAGCGTGCTTTTATTTACTGAAGACTTGAACTCAAGATCAGCTAAAATCCTCTACCAGAAAGGCCATACAAAGGCCACTACTTTGGCACTGGACAGCGGGTCCTGAACATTTTCATCCCTTCCAGTAACAATTTCGGTACCTTCAGCACACAAACCCCTCTTATTTTGGCTCAAATTTCCTAGAGAATGATGCTAAAGGTGCATATACTGCCCAAAGCTGCTTCAGGCTGAGAAGTTTTGCAATGGTTCAGTCTCTAGTGTTGACAGAAATCAGATGGCACTCAAAGTCCTCCTTTTACTTCAGGAATAGATCTGACTCCAAATAATATTCTACCGTGACTTGAGACCTGACACTTTTATTGATTAAAAATTACACAAGGTGATTGAGGTCCTCACCCCAACATAAGAAGAATTTAGGATTCACCTCACTGAGTTCCTAGCTACCGAGATCCTGGAGCTTCCAACAGGGCTCAGATCTGATTCCAGGAGCCATCTGTCCTACAGAGCAGGTAGTGGCAACAAATCTGGATATTGTGAAGCCTTTTCCCCCTCCCGTGTGCTATACCCGGCCAATCCACCACCACCAAATTTACAGGCACCCTAGAAGCTTTCCCTGTCGCCCTGAGAATGGGATTGCTGGAAAGCTCACTTGGCTTGCCTGGCCAGGTCTTTGGTTCAGGGCCGCACCCTGTAGTAAAGTTACACCCAGCACAGATTGGAGTTACGTTCACTGGCAAACAACGCTACAGCTCAACACAGGTGGTGTGGTGAGGGGAGAAAAGGCACAGCAACTGAGAGAAGAGACAACTGCAGGGTTTGCTTTGGGAACCCTAGACAGAGCGTTACTTAAGAGTTTCCAGGACTGTTCCAGGCTCCCTCAGTTTGCAAGTGTGATACAGAAAATGAAGACTTCATAACTGCAATGGCTGGTATCCAGCTACTCCCCTTCTCAGCCTCTCACACATCAAGCAAAGCAGAAGCTCTGGCACAAAGACAAGCACGTGCAGGGAATGGGCCGATTTCTGCATGGGTTCTACGCCCCAGGACACCACACTCAAGGTTTTCTACAGTCTGTGACTTGATATTCTCAGTCCTGTCCATACAATCTCACTGTCTCCTAAAGGAAAAGTGTAACCAGAAATCTCATGACCAAGGACAACACTCAATCTATTGGTTTACAGGCGTGTGTGGTGCCAGCGGTGTCCCTCCCAAGCTCCTCCAGACCTGACACTGGGTCCTGCAGATGACTTCAGCAGCTAAGGACAACACAGGATGAATACCTACCCATCCAACACAACATGAGCACGCAGGTCGTGCTGTAGGAAGGTCTCAAAGCGGACAGGATTCCCATGCCACACAGAGACAAGAAAGCATTCTTTGGAATAGCAGTGCTACCTACTTCCCATCCTGCTTGCCTAGCACTATAAGAAGGAGGCAGAAGGCAACTTTTTTTTTCCAGGAGACACTTGTTTGTAACAAAGGAAGTTGAGGACAGACAACTCTGTAGTTTCCCTCAACAGCTATGAACAACAACCTCTTACTAATACTTACCAAAACACTTTTGCTCCCAAAGGCTTTGGAGCAAAGTCGGTACGAAAAACAACGCTTTGTCTGAGTGCAGGTATTCTACCCCCATGAAAGATTCAAACTCTGCCCTGCAATCACAGCTGGGGCCAGGGGAAAGCTGCTAAGCACCCTGACTGCCCCACAGGACTAGTAAAGCTGACGCTATACTACTCCTTCAAAGGTTTCCTAAGAGTCCTTGTTAAACACAACAGCTATGGAACCGTAAAGTGAGGAAGGAGACTCTTGTACAGTCTCCTGATCCAGCCCAGAGCACACAATCTGGTTTGTACTGGTCTGTTTGCGGAGGCCATGTAATTCTCTAGAAGTGGCTTTGTTTCCAAAACAAATGCTACACACTCTTCTTTGACTTGGGAAAGTGGAAGAAAAAAATCCCCCCACCTCGAACACAAACAGCCAAAGAGTGCTGGCTAGGCTCACAGGCACATGCACGCGAGCGGGCAAGGAAACAAGTCCTTCCAGCTTTCCAAAGGGTTGCTGTGAACAGCAGGGAAGGAAAAGGGATTTTACACATTAGGAAAAATACCGTGATGGTGCTGGTCCTTAAAGTGAACGCTGCACAACCAAAGGCCGCCGGCTGCATTGTCTGTTTACGCTGCTCTAATGCAAAGCGTGTGTTACGCAGCGAGATGGCGACTCCGGTAGCAGGCTGTACCTCACAGGAACAGTTCCCGGCGGCAGCACCAGTCAGCGTGCTAGGTGCTCTAGAAACCACTGCTGGACCACCTGCACAGTTTTCTGGCCTAAGCGACTCTGGCCTAAGAATCCTTCAGAGCTCCCAGCAAAGACAAGGACGTCCCCGCGTACCAGTCTCCAGAGAGCCAGAGATATTGCGTATACCAGCTGCTTCCTGAGCCGCCCTGCGCTGGGAAGCGTGCGGCTCACAGCTGCAGGGGCCGGCAGCAGTGCAAGGGAACAGCACGGCCACGCTGCTCAACGACTCTTTCAGTGCTCTCCCCAGAAAGTTTAATAATATCATCTTTCATCCGCTTACGCCTCTGCTGGTCTTTTGCAGAGCTTCCCTTTGCGAGCCGTTCTGGCAGGGCCTCTGCTCCAGAGGAGTCAGGAAGGTTAGCCTGGGGAAGGGGGGGAGCGGGAGATGAATTCCCACTGGCTTTGCATTATGAAAGCCACGAGCTGCATTCAGCCAGGCTTTGCGGGCTCGGCTTTAACCCCCTCCTTGCTGCCAAACAGGCATCTCATCCAATCTCCTAACAACATAGCAGAGACACGTAACCGCGAGGCAAACCAGACAAGAGCCTAAAGAACAGCCATTTGCTTTCTTTCCACGTTTTCCAAAAGGTGCAAGTTTCCTCTGTGCTTCCATTCATGGGTGCTGCAACCCGGCCTCCTGCTCTCAGGCCTGCAGTTTGAAGGCAACAACAAAAAAAAAAGTGCTACGATGCAACTCTGCACATGCCCAGGACTTATTACTTCAAGAAATGCCATCATTGTTCTCAAGCCAGGCAGTCAGGCGATGAACAGGCGGCTTCATTGTCCACTGGCTGCCTGGAGGTTCAGAGCAACAGCGCTGAAGGACGAGTCCCCAAAAGGGTATCAGAGCTGCCACACAAGGTCAGATCAAGCTCACATCTCCATGATTATTTGCCAATAATCCACAGAAGATATTATGAGAAGAGAGGGCACAAAATGCATCTGCCCTCGGGATTCCCAGAAAATAGAGTGGTCTCCAACAGAAACTTCAAATAAATCAGTTCCTTCCACTCCCCGTCTTGGTGGGTAAAAGAGCATCTCATATACGTCCTTGCACACCCGGAGGGACGTCTGCTGCCAACGCGACACCGCTTATCTGCCTCTGCAGAGAGTCCCTCGCTACAGCAACTGCCCCAAGGATCCTCCTCGCTCTGAAGAGCGCAACAGCAAGGGCTCAGGGGCAAAGCTGACTGGGCTGCAACCCAACACATCAGGAAGGCTTTGAAACTCCTTAGATAGGGAAATAAAGTACTCCATGGCTTGGCAGACCGGATTAGAGCACCCTGGAGAGCTTCAGACCGCTCAGAGCTTGTTTAAGGTGCCCTTTCAGCTCAGCCCGTGCAGTGCTTCACTCAAGGCTCAGGGTTTCACACAGGAATAAGCAAGGGGAGTGCAAGAACTGGGGGTTTTTGCCACCTCCATGTCAGGACAGCAACAGCTGAAGAGAACCCCAACCACGCTAACCCTCCTCATGGCCAGAAACGGGCAGAGAAAATCCCCACGGCCAGGGCAGTTGCTCAGCCTCTCTCAGGATTTTTCTGGAAACAAACAGAAGAGCAGTTGCAGAGACTGCTGCCAACCGAAGAGTTTGGAGCTCTGAAGAGAGACCACATGCCCTTCAAGAGCTCAGAGTCACACCAACATCTCCATTAAGACAGGAAGGGAGAAAGTCAGCATTTTAGTTGGTAACCAACCCTAACTGCTTGACTTCAATGGGCAGCCAGCCTGAGCATGCCCGTTTTCTAAGCCTAGTCCTGCATCAGACTTGACAATCCAGCATGCAGATCAAAGTTTTGGCGAACAAATGCACTGGAAAATATTGGTGTGCTGATTTTCCATGAATGAGGCCACCAGTATGTGATTTTCCATGAATGAAGCCACTAGTACATGAACAGCCTGAGGCGACAGGACTGCCTGAAAGCAGGGAGCACTGCTCTGTCCTGACTGCCACTCTGGCCTTACTTAGCTGGTTCATATTTTGTGAAGAATGATTCAGCTGAACTTGTTCCTTGACGTGAGAAAAAGGGAGGAACACGAGTGTGGGAAAGCAAGAGGATGTAACACAAGCATCTGGTACGGGGGAGACACTCAAGGCACATGGCGCAGCTCAGTTAATATGCAACGAAGCGCTATAAAAGCAAAATAAGACAGGACTGGAAACAAATCTTGGTAGACACACCCCCAAGCTATGGCAGAGCTGGGAACAGGAGCTCTTCGCATCCACCTCCAATCCCAGGCTTTAACTGTGAAGCAAAGCTGCCCCTCTCACTCCCACCAGCCAGAGTGTAACATGGGAACAGACAGGGGTTCCCCTCCACGACCGTGCGAGGGATCTGGAATAAATATGCAGCTGGCTTTGTTCCCCATTAGCAGTTAATTTCCTCAATCATTTTCGCAGAGGGAAAAAGAGAAATGTTCATGATCTAGGAGATGAAAGCAAATGAAAATAAGTCTCATAAAACCTGTGCTGCCCTAAGGGAAAACTGCCCCACAACTTTCATCGGGGAATCATCAAAGGCCCTGGACTGGTGGGGGGTTGTTTGTATTTTATAAGACAGATGCTTTAGAGACTATAAGTCCTCACATAGCTGAGATTCCATTCTGCTGAACCTCCAACTAGACTAGAAAAAGAAACAGCTGATCCCAGTTAGTCTGGCCCAGGGATCCAGCTTAGCCACATCAAGAGAGGGCTGAAGCAAGGCACGGCGCTCTACAGGCACTGCTGAACTTCTTTCCAATAAGATGCCACCGCCCCAAGCAAAAGCAACCGCACGCGTGCTAGCACGGCCGCGGGAAAGCACCGAGTGGAGCTAAAATATCTCATTCATTTCTATTGCAAACCAGAGGCTGGAATAGAAGGCATTGACTCATTTAGCCTGAGAACAAGAAAGGATTGCTCCTGAGAGACCAGTTGAAAAGAAGGATGTTTAGTGTACATTTTACTTTGAGTCTGGGAGAGTGGGGACGAGACTTCCCACACTCAGAGCTCTCTTTGCTATCAGAAAAGGCTTAACATAAGCTTATGAGCAAGAACTGTTCAGAGACGGGGCAAAGTCCCCAAATGTCAGAGCCCTCCAACTCACGGCTGAGCCTCTAGAGGCGAGCGCAGCCCTGGATAAGCCCATCTGCAGATAGCGGTCAGGTCCCTAGCACAGGATTTGACGGCTGAGCAGACACAGCTCACAGCTCGGACAGCCTGACTTAGGTGGCTTCTCAGCTGGGCCGCAAAGCCCGCGCTGGTGGTCATGCTGCTGCCAAACCTGTGCCAGCTGGAGCTCAGCATCCTGGCTCCAGCAGGCTATGCAAGGGGTCTGATGGTGTGTGAGGCTGGAGGCCTCTACCCACACCAACTTCAAGAAGGGAGGCAGATGTTCAGAGGGTAAGGTTTGTTTTACATGGTTACAAGTGTGCAGCAATTAGCATGTTATTTACTATGGCTGATGGAAACCCTTCTCTTCAGTCCTGAATCAGCCGTCACGCTTCCTCATGACAAACCTCCCCTTCACTCATCCCCATGGGGTAATTTCAGTCCCCCTACAAAATAAAGCCAAGACACTCCAAAAAAATCCCCCAGCCTCATCAGCACATTGGTTCAAGGAGTGGATACGTGCAAACCCATAGACAGATACTCATAATGAATAATTAAAACAAAATAAACCAAACAAAGGAGCTAAGACCTAAAAGAGAAATTACTCACTTGGAACAACTCCCGCCACATTTTATCTTTCACAACCAGAGCATACGAATGGGAAATAAGTAAAACTAGCTCTAGGGCACATGGATATTGTCCCTGACTGGTTCATCTTGTCGTGCACCGAAAAATATGTCATGTACTCCTCACACCCAGACATTTGGCTGTGGTGCAAGGGGACTGATGACTCCGTTTGGGAGAACAGCACTCTCTGGAGCACGGTAAGGGAAGTGCAGGAGAAAGAGGAGAAGCCCTCAAATCACAAGCAAGAACAGAGCTATTCAATTGCTTAACTGACTGCAGAATAAACTCCCACCTCCAGCTCCCGAAAAGGTCTTGATTACTTGCTTTATTTGCATCCTTGTTCAGCACATAGAAGCAAAACGCACAAGAATTTTAGCTAAATAACCACTGATGCTGAGCTGGAATCGGACTGTACATTCCTGGTTTCTGAAGAAAAAAGCCCTGTGGGATTGCTGTGAAATGGAATTGCTCTGTGGAGTCACATGAGTGCTGCAGCACTTGCTCTAGACCATCTGAGCTTTACAGAAGCTGAGAGCTTATGCCCATCTCATCAGTGTCCAAGTAACTGGTCATGACACCAAAAAGGTCCAAATAGCTCCAGCCAACTCATGCAGAAAGAGCATATTTTGCAAGAAAAAGCTTTGGATACAAAGCAGGTCCTAGGAGTAGCCAGGCTGGAAGGGAAGGTCAGCTTTGAAACTACAGTAATAGGTCAGGATGCTGCAAACAGGATCCTGGTTCTCCCACCATCCATATTCTCCACAAAGACCATCACCATTTCTCCTCCCAGACAATGAAGGTGGGACAGAAGCCATGGATAGATGCCTTCCTGATGGAGTCCCTCTACTCCAGACTAGGGTCTATCTTGCTTTCTTTGTTCAGCACAAGTACCTGTCTCTGGGTCAGGGGTTTTCTTGCAGTGCCTTGTCCTGCCAGGTCTTGCAGCAAGGTCCAGACCTCACAGACCAAACTCAGTCGGGGGTGGCAAGCACCACACCTCCCGAACTCGGTGGGAGCGGTGCCTGCTTGCTTCAAAGGCACATTTTCCCCTGTGTTTATACCAGCCTATGAGGCATGAAAAGGCCCAGGAGGTCACACATCCACCACTGTAATTTCAGGCAGGATCAAACAGAAAAGCAACAGCTGGGCTGAGTGAGCAAGTCCACGTTTAATTACAAATGGTTTTGGTAATAAGCAAAAGCAAGAACAAAGCCAGTGAAAAACCTCCCTTTTTATCCCTGGCTCCTGTACAGGCTGTGTAGAAACAGCTGCCTAGAGGAGAAGCTCCAATAAGATCCACCAACTACCTTTGATTTCATTTTCAGGACTGCTACAGCAGCGTTGTTCCCTACGCAACGCCGCCGTGCTCTGATGCGCATCAAGGACCGACGAGCAGATTGCAGCCGCTCGCGCCAAAGAGCTCGGGTCTCTGCAGGTGTTTCCCGCCCTGGAGCTCAGCCCCCTCCTCATTGTATGTCACATCCCCCGTGCACAAGCATACACAGGCAGTCGCTCTTCTGTGAGCTGTGTGGAGGATTTCATTTGCTTTAACATCCTCTGAATATGAAATGGTGCTTGTAAAACAGGATTACAAGTGCCAAGGATGATGGCTCCCAGCTCACGGGTCCTGCGTGGCCCAGGGAGGAGGTCAACAGCAGTTCTCAGAGCAGCAGGATGCCCACAGAGCTGACACCTCCATCCGCTCACGCACTTAAAGCCAGGAGCTACTCTTGCTATCCCCAGCAGGCCCAGGAGTGGTGGTAAGGAGAGGAAATGAGCCCTAAACCACACCGACAGACAAGATGGCTCAGCAGGGTGGGTGGAGGGTTCTTTTTAACGCTGGGAGCCTTCCATACATTTTTTATGACAGCAGAAAGGATCAGCAGATCCCCTTATCACATCCAATAACTCTGAGAGCATCAGGAGAGCCCAACAACTCAAGAGCGCGGTAGAAGCACAGCTGGAACAGAGTTATCAACCCCAAATCCCTCCAACAGACGATCCCCACCGCTGACAGAGCGCTGGCTGGCGGATGTCACTGGGGAACACGATGAGAATAATGGGAAGGCTGGGAAGCCATCCCATCCCTGGGAATCAAGGGCTTCTGACCTTTCTAGCAAAGCCTGCTGAGAGAGCCGGGTGGGTTGCTCTGTACTTCTGGCTTTAATTACAGCCAAGTGTTTAAGTTATTCTCCTCCAACCACCCCCGTGTCCCTCACAAGCACAAATCTAGCTTTTTATAGCACATCCGGTATGGATGTTAAACACACTCAGGAAATGCACTTTCAGCCCCAAACATGCCATCCCCTGGACCAGTTAAGGCTGCAAGGGTTTTTAACGTGGAGATGGGGAACCGGATGTTTGGTTTTGTGACCGCTGCTTTCCTGGATTACTTCTGTCTGTTTGGAGAAGCGAAAATAAATAAATGCAGGCTAGGCTGGCTGCATCCAGAAATAATGCAAGCTGCTTGCAAGGTGAAGAAAGAAAAGCCACGTGGAGATGCCACTCCTAGTTGCTTGAATCCCCAGCATACAGGGCAAGAGTCTTTTTGAATTTTTGTTTTATTTTAAATAGCTGACAGAGCTCCTGGGGGCTGACAATGGCTCCGAGCACAGTGAGTGTCTGCAGGAGCATCAAGGATCCGAAATCGCAAGTTTTTCACTGCTTTCGGGTGATACTGACCCTGTCCTGTAAACGCACAAGAGAGAAACGCTCTCTCTCCCCCCAAACTTCTATTTTAAGTAGCCAAAGGACACAGCAAAGAACCATCAGGCAACGTCAGACTCTGTTATTTCCTAGGCACTGAGGTTTACGGCTCTTTGCTCTGGAGGAGCTGGGCTTGGACAATAGCTTGGCTCCAAGTCTAAAACCTGGTCTTTGTACTTTTCTTAACGTGAAGTGCCTTGCCTCCAGCTTTGAGGAACATCACAAGCCTGTCAGCAATATTCTCACCTGAAAACACCCTGGCTGACTGCCCAGTTGGAAACACCTCCTGAGCCCAAAGGCAAACATGTTTGCTGGCAGTCTCAGGGCTCAGTCTCGGATACTACCCCAAAGTAGAAGACTCCCTGGAAGGCACACGCTGGCCGGGCTGCCTCAGACAGTCCCCTGCTAAACCCTCAAGAGCACTGGGCTGTTCCACACACCACTGCTATGTCTCTGCCGTAGCACTGCTGTGTGAACCCAGGGTATTTCGCAGCACATCGTGCTGGGAAAGGTGCACGGGGCTGCGCTGCATCAGGGTTTGCTGCTCCAAAGGAAGACAAGACAGACAAGCCCAGGGGACCTTTCCTCTCCCTTCCCTGCAGTCAGGCCACCTCATATTCCGGGCAAGCAACTGTCAGTAGGACATCACGCATCGGCAAGCTGAACGACGACCTGATTAAACTGCTTCCAAAATAATCACACTGGAGGAAAGTTAAAGGAGTCCTTGAACTCGCTATTTCTTATATTGATTTTTATTCCATCTTTTCTGTATTTGATGTGGATTCTCTGCTCCAGATATCTGCAGCATTAACTCAAACTGGGCTCTGGCTGTTTCTCCTGAGTGATCAGAGCTCCAGCACAAGCAGCCGTGCACCTTGGTAATGACCAGGCTGTGCAGGCCCACAGGCCATCGACCTCCTCCCCATGGCCAGTAAGGATACAGGAGGAAACACAGATCTCTGCAGAGGAAGGTGAGTGGCCCGTGGGGCTTAACCAGTGGGCTACCAAACCTGCCTGCACTCAGAGCAGCAGGGCAGTTGCTAGAGGAACTGGGAGGCATGTTTGAAGACATGGGACCACCAGCAGTGTGCATGGCAAGGAGCTGCCAGCCGAACCACCTCTGCGACCACCCAGGTCGAACAAAGAACATCAGTCCAACTCAAGGCAAGTTTTTTTCCAGTATAAAACCCCATACACAATACTTAGGTTAATAATTAACGAGCTCTGCAAGGCTGAACCCTTGTGCGGCGTGAACAACAGCAACAAGACTATGCTCATCTGTGCGATCATTCATCTCAGGGAACAGCAGCTGTCAAGAGTCACACACACACACTTACTGTGCTTTCACTGCCCTCATCTAATGACAAGCTCTGCAACACTTCGCTGGAAAAATGAGTGACAATTCAGCTGCAGTAAGTGAATACCAGCCTGTCCCACAGAAAGGCAGCCGGAGCTCACAACGGAGGATTGCTCTGCAGCAGATGGGGAGGAAAATCTGACGGGTGTTGTTTCTATGTGACCCAACCGTACGCAGCTTACGCCTCTCAAATAAAAATGCAAATGACTGACTTAAAAATCGTTGCTGGAAGCCAGAAGCATCTCCTCCACTGCTGAGGAGCAGGTATCTCCTGAACTCATCAAGGACTAGAGTGGCATGATAGACGCAGAGGGGACCTGACCTCTTTGTATCTTTGACAAGCATTATGATAATCTCAGAATTAGGTGTTAAGAGTTTGAACAGAAAGCGACAAATCCACATCAAAATGATATTAGAGAACATCAAAGAGGCAAAAACATCTCTCATTCAAATGCTCCCCCAAAGTTTATAAGCAGTCAAAGCCCAGCCTGTCTTGGCTTTTCAGCATCCCAAGCAGCACCTCCTAAAGGAACTGGAGGCAGGCTCAGGCATGTTCCTTGGCTATCTGCAGTTTCATAAGGCTGCTCAAGACATTCATAAAAATATTTCCTTACTAGGACAAATGATTTATGAGGATTGAGAAATTCGAGCCTAAACCTACAAAGTGAGTCACCGGGACTCACGGGCTGCTTCCCCTGCTTCCCTCCCCTCAAACCATCACACCTTCCAGGCCTAGTCTTGCTCCCACTGAAATCATACAGAAAACAAATACCCATTAGCTTGAATTCCACAGAGCCTATATGGACTCGAGCATTGTTTCTCACTTCTGGGCACAGAAACCACGTACTCACCCAGAGCCCGTCGGGAGGGAAGCTGGAGCTGCTGACTGCCATTTTTCTTGCTGCTTCAGAAAAGATTTAGCTTCTTTTGAGGTCGAGTCCACTTCTTTAGTCACTCTGTTGAAGGAAAAGAGACAAAGCAGAGGGTAAGGAAGAACTGTACCGAAAATCCAGCAAGGAACCGCAGAAAGGAGGTACAAGGGTCCCCACACCACCTGCACAGAGATCACCTCCATCAGCTGCAAGCTGAAGAACGTGCACCTTGTTAGAATTTCCTTCAAGCGACAAACCCTCTCTATTCCTGGCAGACAAAAAGTAAAGAGTGGCTAATTAGAGCTGGGGTAGAAGGTTCTTTTTTTTTTTTTTTTCTTCAAACAAACAGGAAAGCTTATTCATTCAAACAGGCCTGTCTCACTAGCAGCTACTAAATGATCTGCTCAGGTCACTGGGGGCAATTTCAGGCTCTTAATTGGACTCTTGATTTCCTTATTTGTTGGTCAGTGAGACAGCTCTTCTGCCACAGCTGTTCTGCCACCCACGGCACACGAGCTTGGCCACATCTGCGACCCAAACCAGAGCATGGAAACTGGCTCTGGGGATGGGGCAATGGGACAGAAATCTCTCACAAGGTAGAATGTAGAAATTTGCTCTCATTTTCTAGTTAATTTTTGTTTTGAGGCCCTGAGGGCACAAAATATTGAACTTCAAAAAAATTATAAATCAATATGGCATCTACAGCAGGGAATGAATTACAAACATGAGAAAGAATTTCTAGCAAATCACTCAGTAATTAATAGTTATAAACCCCAGTTACTTTAGCCTCCTCATTCACAGTGACCTGCCTCCAGCAACAGGCTTTTCACACTCTCAGTAGCTATTAATGAGGCTGCCCCAGTCTGCCAAGCTAATCATTTCACTCCCTAGGAGCACAAGAGTGGGAGCCTGTCCAGGGCCCTGCAGCTCTGTGGGCACAGACCCATGGCTCAGCCAGTGCAGAATCATGGAATCAGAGAATCACAGAATTGGTTGGAAGAGACCTTTAAGATCACTGAATCCAACTGTTAACCCAGCAGTGCCAGGTCACCACTAAACCATGTCCCTCAGCACCACATCTCCATGGCTTTGAAACCCCTCCAGGGATGGGGACTCCCCCCCTGCCCTGGGCAGCCTGGGCCAGGCCTGGACAACCCTTGCGGGGAAGAAATTGTTCCTCATGTTCAACCTAAACCTCCCCTGGCACAACCTGAAGCCATTTCCTCTCATCCTGTCACTTGTTCCTCGGGGTAAGAGACCAGCCCTACCTGGCTCCAACCTCTCCTCAGGGACTGTTGAAAGTGAGATCTCCCCTGAGCTTCCTTTTCTCCAGGCTCAACAACCCCAGGTCCCTGAGCTGCTCCTCACAAGACTTGTGCTCTAGACCCTTCCCCAGCTTTGTTCCCCTTCTCTGGACATGCTCCAGTCCTCAATGTCCTTCGTGGAGTGAGGGGCCCAAAACAGAACCCTGGATTCAAGAAGTGGCCTCCCCAGTGCCCAGTCCAAGGAGAAAATCCCTGCCCTAGTCCTGCTGGCCACACTAGTGCTGATCCAAGCCAGCATGCTGGGGGCCACCTTGGCCACCTGGGCACACTCTGGCTCATCTTCAGCCAGCTGTGGACCAACTCCCCCAGGTCATTTTCTGCCAGGCACTTTCCAGCCATTCTGCCCCAGCCTGGAGTGTTCCAGGGGGTTGTTGTGACCCAAGGGCAGGTCCCAGATCTTGGCCTTGTTGAACCTCAGCCCACCAATCCAGTCTGGCCAGATCTCTCTGTAGAGCCTCCTCTACATGCAGATCAACGCTCCCACCTAACTTTCTGTTGTCTGCAAATTACTGAGGGTGCCTCGATCCCCTCGTCCAGATCACCGATAAAAGATATTAAAGAGAACAGGCCCCAGTATCAAGCCCTGAAATGGTCCCAGTCCTTCATTCCACCCTCCTGCAATGGGGGCTTCTGGTTGCATCTGCTGCTAGTAAAGGTGGGCAGGCTCATCCCTGGTTTAGAGAATGAGCCAGTGAGAGGCTGAAGCCTTCTTGGTCATAGGATCTGCACTGCAAGTCAGGCTATGACTGCCTGCCTTCTACCCACCAACCTGACCCTGCAGCTTCCATGGAGAAACCCAAGGAGCTGCAAACCCAGCTGAGTTACTACTGGGTTGGTATCAAGGAGAGTTATTTCTTAAGTCTGGAGCCACTGGTGCCCTGAAAACCCACTTGCACACAACCAGCGCACACATGTCCCCGTCCTGACAATCAATCAGCCACTGAAGAAACAATTAGGGAAAGAAAACTGTTCTTCCTCCTTTCTCTGCAGACTGTGAATACACTGAGAGAGGCATGTTTAGAAATAAAAATAAATTCTTGTGCTGTACACCTCCTGCTCAGCCTTGTTTTGCCAGCGCAGGAGGAGATTAAAGCCGTTCCCCCCCTGCATTGTCACATGCCTTTCAAACGAGAGGCAGTCATGTGGATAGAGACAAACCCCAGGTTATGAATATTTAGAAATGTTTGCTGATCAGGTTGGAAAGGGGTGGGATGGGAAAAGCAGGTCAGAAAGAAACAAAAGCCTTGCTACAGCGTCATGACAATTTAGGGCACCCCCAAGGGCACCACCCAGTCACAGAACTCAGCAATGACAGTCACGTCACAGAATCATGGAATGGTGGGAGTTGGAAGAGACCTCTAGAGATTATCTAATCCAACTCCTCTGTCAGAGCCGGATCCTCTGTCAGGGTAGGTCACACAGAACACATCCAAGTAGGTTTTGAAGGTTTCCAGAGAAAGAGACTTCACAACCTCTCTGGGCAGCCTGTCCCAGGGCTCCATCACTCTCACAGTGATGAAGTTTTTCCTCACGTTGAGGTGGAACTTCCCATGTCCTAGTCTGTGACCATTGCCCCTCATCCTATCACAGGGCATCAGTGAAAAGAGACTGACCCCTTCTTCTTGACATCCACTCTTCAGATATTTGTAAACATTAATAAGATCCCCTCTCAGTCTTCTGTTCTCCAGACTAAACAGCCCCAGTTCTCTCAGCTTTTCCTCATAGAAGAGATATTCAAAGTCCCTTCATCATCTACACAGCCCTCCACTGGGCTCTCTCTAGTACTTCCCTCTTCCTCTTGAACCAGGAAGCCTGGAACTGGACACAGTATTCCAGATGTGGTCTCACTAGGGCAAAGAGAGGGGAAGGAGAATCTCCCTCGACCTACTGGACACACTCTTCTGAATGCACACCAGGCAACCATTGGCCTTCTTGGCCACAAGGGCACATTGCTGTCCCATGGAGAACTTAATTGTCCCCCAGCATCCCCAGGTCCTTCTCTGCAGAGCTGCTTTCCAGCAGGTCAGCCCCTCCCCAACTGGTGCAGGGGGTTATTCCTTCCCAGGTGGAGGACTCTACACTTGTCCTTGTTGAACTTCATGAGGTTCCCCTTTGCCCAGCTCCCCAGCCTGTCCAGATCTCGCTGAATGGCAGCGCAGCCTTCTGGTGTGTCAGCCAATCCCACAGTCATCACACACCAAAGGTTCCTCTACGCCCATGAATTTCCTTCGACGGAATAAATATTCCTTTATTTTCCCAAGAAGGGTTGGACCAGATGATCCTTAGGTCAGTTACAATCTGGCATTCTATGATCCTATGAACTTAGTGTCTTCACATGGTGATTAGCCAGAACGCCCCAGAGCCCTTTCAAGCCATGAGTGCCAGGTTTAGATTAATAGAATCACGCAGCCTACTTATTTTCAAATGCAGTGACCAAAGAGCCTGCTCCATCCCCTGCCCAGCTGGGGAACAGCACCGTTTCTCATGCACTCTGCAGCATGGTCCCCCTTCTTCTGTCACCCTCCCGCACTCTTGTGCCATCAGGGTCCACCCCCAGCACGCAGAACGCTGCTGTGAGGAACATGAGGCAGACTCGGAGCATGCGGAAATTTCAGAGGTGTGGCAGAGTAACCACACACTCCGGAAAAACAAATCCCTCTGCATTTGGCCTCAACACAGCCACTGGCCTGCTCCTGGGTTACATCCCAGCTGTGGAACCCCACACATTTCTGGACTGGGAGAGCATAGCAGCAAGAGGAGGTAGGGGTTGGAAAAGGAAGCAGGGGTCACAAACGTGCCCTGCCACCAACTCTGCTTGTTGCACCAAGAGATGTCAGCTCATCTCCCACACAACCCACTGGAATCCAGCAGCTTACAAGATCTGGACATGCACAGTGGGGAGCAGGTCTTCAAAACCTGTGATGGAGCTGAGATCTCAGCATAAGGCCCCTTTACCTTAACTTCATGAGTACCTTCAATTTTCTTCAACCCAGAAACAAAACCAAATGATGTCTGTCCTACCAGAGGAGGTAAAGGAAGGCATGAAGCAAAGATGCACAGAAAAAATGTCTCCAGGGATTTGTGAACCTGCAGTCTGAGTTAGCTGTTGGTTGGACAAGCGCTACAAGCCATGGCTCTCAGAGCAGGAAGATGGTCAATCTCAGCAAAGGTGAGAAAGGAGAAACCTCTACCTGCTGTGGCCACTCGATATGTGCAGGGAGAGTCTGGCACAGCCCTTGAATGACTGACACTTCAGCAGCAAAGGCATCACAGAATCGTTTTAGTTGGAGGAGATCTTTCAGATCATCGAGTCCAACCATTAACCCAGCACTGCCAGGTCACCACAAAACCATGTCCTTCAGCACCACATCTCCACAGCTTTGAAACCTCTCCAGGAGTGGGGACTTCACCACTTCCATGGGCAACTTTCGTTCAAGGATGGGACAAGAAGCAATAGGTGCAAACTCAAGCAGAGGAGGTTCTGCGTAAACACAAGGAAACACTTTTTCACAGTGAGGGTGACAGAGCCTGGAACAGGCTGCCCAGAGAGGTTGTGGAGTCTTCTTCTCTGGAGACATTCAAAATCTGCCTGGACACGTTCCTGTGTGACCTGCTCTAGGTGATCCTGCTCTGGGAGGGGGGCTGGACTCAATGATCTTTCGAGGTCCCTTCCAGCCCCTAACATTCTGTTATTCTGTGAACTTTTTCCAGCATAGTCACTTTGCTCTCCAGAGGCACAAGACATTGCTATCAAGAGATAACTTGGGCTTTGACACTTTCTTCTTCCACCACTTCAGGATACCAGTAGCAACGGCTGGCCATGGAATAAAACACTTTATTCCATTTTGTTTTGCCTGCTTTGGCTAGCCAGCAGCTTCTCGAGAGTATATTTTTGTAAGTTGTCCGCTCTAGCAAAGCTGCAGGCAACCTGTTCCACCAGGACTGCCCAGCTGAGGGCAGAGGAACGCATCAGGAACAGCATCAAAAGTGACCTTTCAAGGCGGTCCCATTGCAAGACCCACTGATTGCCTCAAACTGAAACAAAAGCAGCTATGAGGCAGGCTGCTTCCGGGCTGCTGCCAGCGGCAACTCCTGCACCAATCCAACAGGAATGACAAAGAATATTTAGGGGCTTTGCAAGGTATTAAGTGACATTTTGCAAATTTCAACCTTTTCCAGATCCCAGGCCCGGAAGGAGAAAAATCTTCTGCTCTGCGTTATTAAGGGAGATTGTAACTCTCCATGTAGAAACCAAAACACTTTTTGTTCTTTGTGGGGAGAAAAGGGAGCCAGCTGGAAGAAATCACACTCATTACTAAGGAAAATTACAAGACCTTTCACTTTTAAATACTTGATAAATAACTAGTTGCCTGCCTGTTTACTGGGATGCTATTCACACATTGTAATCCAGGAATAAACATGAAAATAAGTATATTGTCAGCAATGAAACAAGTAGCTAGTGTCTCAGCCGCTCGTAGCCCTGTAATTCACACGCAAACCCACTCGCTCTCATCACTTTCCCATAAAGATTTCATTATACCACTGTGTATTAAATCGCATAACAACACTTTCAAAACACACAACAGTTATTAATTTTTCGGACCGTGTCGGAGCCTGGTAGCACAGATGATGCCACTGTACAAGACGCCATGCAACTAAAACAGAAAGGTCTTCCATATTCTAGTTATTATAAGGAAAACATGCTAGAAACTAGATCACTAAGTGCCTCTTAGAACTCTACCTATCTGAACCAAGCTCAAAGCGGCACCCAAGCAGTTAAGCACACCCATACTCACCCAGCCTGCTGATTTGGTGCCCAGCTGCAGGTATATTACTTCCACCTTCCACTGAAGATATTCTCACCCTTCCCTTTACGTGTCCCAACCCGAATGCTGCAACCTACACGCATGGCAAAGGCCCCAGCCAACGTTCGCTGGGCACTGAAGCACACCCAGACAACCCAAATGGTGGCATGGGCTGTCCCAGAAGCTGTTCCACAGAGCTCACACCTACAGGACTGGGCCAGAGCATCCTAATTTAAGAAGTGTTTGGCCTGCTCCCAGCGGTCCCCTTAGCCACGTAATCAGCTACAAGAAAGAACAGATACAGGCTAAAATGACCATCACATTCACACCGTTCCGGCTGATCTGCAAAAGAGCCTTAAAACCAAATTTTCAAGCTTTGGTTCAGTGGCAGAGTAAGTCTAACGCACCAGCTTTTCTCCTACATTGTGGTCTTACACCAGCGGCAGTTACCCAGCGGGAAGAGGTGGGTCCCAATCCCTCTCATCATCTCACTCCTGCTGTCACAGCACAACACCTACACGCTGGGACTCGCCACAGTGCGTCAGGAAAGCCCAGCTCAGCAGCGAGGTTCCTTGCAAGCCTGTACAGATGGGTTGTCAGCAGAGGCACATCCTGGAAAAGGAGGCAGGGTCTCAGAGGCAGGACAGGGGAAGCTGAGACAGACAAACAGCCGCACCAAGAAGGCTGGCAGGCTTCTGCCCATAGTCACAGAATCATAGAATTGTTTTGGTTGCAAAAGACTTTTAAGATCATTGAATCCAACCGTTAACCCAGCACTGCCAGGGCACCACTAAACCACGTCCCTCAGCACCACGTCTCCACGGCTTTGAAACCCCTCCAGGGATGGGGACTCCACCACTGCCCTGGGCAGCCTGGGCCAGGCCTTGACAACCCTTGCAGGGAAGACATTGTTCCTCATGTTCAACCTAAACTTCCCCTGGCACAACTTGAGGTCATTTCCTCTCATCCCGTCACTTGTTCCCTGAGAAGACAGTTAAGTTAACAAGGACAAGTGTAGAGCCTTGTATCTGTAGAAGGACAACCTCAGGTACCAGTAGAGGTTGGGAACTGACCTGTTGAACAGAGGAGGGGAAAGGGACCTGGGCATCCTGGTGGACAGCAGGATGACCATGAGCCAGCAATGGGCCCTTGTAGCCAAAAACGCCAATGACATCCTGAAGTGTATTAGAAGGGGTGTGGTTAGTAGGTTGAGAGAGGTTCTTCTCCCCCTCTACTCTGCCCTGGTGAGGTTACATCTGGAATATTGTGTCCAGTTTTGAGCCCCTCAGTTCAGGAAGGACAGGGAACTGCTTGAAAGAGTCCAACAAGAGCCACAAAGATGATGGAGGGAGTGGAACATCTCCCTTCTGAGGAGAGGCTGAGGGAGCTGGGGCTCTTTAGCTTGGAGAGGAGGAGCGGGTGGGGTGACCTCATTAATGTTTATAAATATGGAAAGGGCGAGTGTCAGGATGGAACCAGGCTCTTCTCAGTGACATCCAATGACAGTACAAGGGGCAATGGGTGCACCCTGGAGTGTAGGAAGCTCTGTGTAAACATAAGGAAAAACTTTTTTATGGTGTGGGTGACAGAGCACTGGAATAGGCTGCCCAGAGAGGTTGTGGAGTCTCCTTCTCTGGAGAGATTCAAAACCCAGCTGGACATGTTCCTATGTGACCTACTCTAGGTTCCTGCTCTGGCAGCAGGGTTGGACTCGACCTTTCGAGGTCCCTTCCAACCTCTAACATTCTGCGATGATCCCGAATTTCGGAAGCACAAAGGTACCACCTACCCTGATCTCCATGATGAGAACAGGAAAGCAAGAGTGAAAGCTCTGGAAAATGCCAGCTCTTCACCTCTTGTACTCAGGACACACAGTCATCACTTGGGAAACCTGCCCCAATTTAGACGTGACACAATTACAAAACTTTCCACACGATCTTAATGTTGTTAGCTCTGGGGAATCATGGACCAAGTTGGGGGGGCGAGGAGGAGAGAAATGAGGCTAATTATCCTTTTTTAATATTCCCCATCTGTGTCTACATTAACTAGTCCTCCAGCCTTCTGGAAGGATCACTTCAGGAGGAAGCAACACTCATCTACAAGGGCCTGTGAAAAAAAAAAAACAAACCAACAACAAACAAACAGAAGGCTTTTTAAAAAGAGCTATTCCAAGAGGAATATTTTGTCTGAATATTCTTTTGGTGGACTTCAGTGCTAGAGCTGCCATGTGCTGGACGCCTTCCACAGACAGATGCACTACAGTGAGAGGGAAGTACTCCAGTCTCCAGGATCCTGAAGGCACTGAAGTGCACATGCACCCGGAGAGCTGGCTGATGGTTCCAGGGATGGGACATTGCAGGTGAGGATGGCCGGGGCTCTAAGCAACCTGCTCTAATTGGAGATGTCCCTGCTCCCTGCAGGGGGGTTGGACTCAATGGCCTTTAAAGGTCCCCTCCAACCCAAACTATTCCATGATTTGATGTTCAGCATCTTCCAGGAGAGAATCAGTTCCTCACAAAACCAAACCTCCAAGCCACATCTGCCTGCACACTGGGTAGGTACTTATTTTATGCTGGATGATCTGATGTAAGGCAAATAGAGCTAAAACCAATAGGTTCTCGCCACTTTTGGAATTTCAAAGTAAAACGTTAGTGTTCTCCCTTTCAGAAAAAAAACACCAACTTTCTCCAAACCTTGCTCTTCAAACCACGTGGGAGAAGCTGCTCCCTGGGAAACAGCCTGTTCCCTGAAGCAACACAGGCAAGACTGAGCTGGAGCCACAGATAATTTTGCAGGCTGCCTATCTGCACAGAAGCTGCTGGCTGTTTTTTAAAGAGAAATAAATGTGATCAGAGCTCTCCTGGAGTCAGGTGAGGGACAAGCTGCCTGCCTGGTGCTGCTCCTCACAGCAAGCATGTGCTGCTCTCCAAGCAGTCAGCCCAGGATGCATCACAAACCGATTCATCTGAAAACAAGCAGAGGTGAATGGTATTTCAACACCAATAATGCATAAAAAGTACTTTTGACATCCATGTTCTAAACCTGTAAGCCTTGAAGGAAAGGACCAATTTTCCATCATTTCCTGTACGACAAAGACTCTGACACACATGTAAAGAAAAATGTATGGATGTGCTGCCACCTGAGATGCTGACCAAGCTGTCAGGTACTTTTTGGTATTCTGCTTGCTACATCCACAAGAGGCTCTCTAAATCCAAAAGGAAGTAGTGCTTCAGTTACTGAGCTCCCACTGCAACTTGCACATCAAACACGGATCTCCGGAGTAAGTGACCCACAGCCAGGGCACAAGGCTTCACCTCCCTGTTGACTGGAGCTTTATCCTCCCCAGTTTTAACTATCTTCAAGCACTGGGTCTCTGCTTCTTTGGATAACTGTTCATGAATTCAGGACATGATCCTGTTGGAGTGGGGCCAGAGGAGGCCACAGCAACAATCTGAGGGCTAGAACCCCCCTGATGTGAGGCCAGGCTGGGAGAGTTGGGGTTGTTCAGCTTGCAGAAGAGAAGGCTCCAGGGAGACCTTCTGGTGGCCTTTCAGTACTTCAAGGGGCCTGTCAGAAAGATGGGGACAGACTTTTTAGCAGGGCCTGTTGTGACAGGACAAGGGCTGATGGGTTTAAACTAAAAGATTTAGCCTGGAGAGAAGGAAGAAATGTTTTACACTGAGGGTGGTGAGAGCCTGACCCAGGCTGCCCAGAGAGGTGGTCGCTGCCCTATCCCTGGAACCATTGCAGGTCAGATTGGCTGGGGCTCTGAGCAACCTGCTCTGGTTGCAGATGTCCCAGCTACCTGCAGGGAGGTTGGACTAGATGAGTTTTAAAGATCCCTTCCCACCGAAACCATCCTATGATTCTATTCCCTTGCTGAGCCCCAAATCCTGACACACAGCTTGCACTTCAATCTCCGAGGTGTCCTATAATTTTTATTTGCACCTGCCAAAACAATTAACTTCAAATTGGGAACACGCCTCTGAGTTGAAAATCCAGGTGAACAGACGCAATGTGATGGTTCTGCAACCCTGACAACTATGGCTTGAAGCACAACGAAAGCAAGATAAATCCCTGCAACCCCACAGCTCCCACAAAGCAGCACAACGTTCACATTCCAGATCTCTTCTCCCACCGAAGGAAGTGGTATCGCAGGTCTCAAGAGCCAGGCGTTCAAAATTCACTTACAGCTTTGAACACTGGACACAAAGGTTATGGAGATCACAACAGGAGCCAGCACACACTACAGAAGCAGAAGCATCCCCACAGGGAAAAAGCCAGACTAAACTTGACTCTGTAACGTGTTAACGAGATAGGAAAGGCAGCGAACAACTCTGCCTTCCCTCCGGGCTAACACAGAAACCCTCCTGCTTCAAAATCTTACTTACAAAAAATAATCCATCCCACAAGCTGCACTTTCCAGCAGGGGAAACCCCAGGCCCAAGGGCTGCAGAGCAGGCTGTGCCAGCATCTCACCAGACATCAAAAGCATCTTTCTGAGCCTGAAGCTGTCAGGAATGAGGCAGCGGCTTGGAAGCAAATGAAACACGGCAAGCAGCAAAATTCTGGGGCTGCATCTGAGGCCTCTGTGATAAAGGCATGAACGGAGAGACAAAAGATCCCCTTATAGCAAAAGAGTCCCTGTGAGACTTGAATAGGTCACTAGTACCTCCTCTTCACAAGATTTTAAAAGTCAGGATATATGTCTGAAAGTCAGGTAGAGAAACAACATCTCGTCCCTTACCTACTAAGGAAGAGTGCGATTTTTTTCTGAATTATTTCCACACTAACTACAAATAACACAGGCAGAAAACAACTGGAAGAACCTGAAAACAGGAGAACGCAGTTGGTCATCCACTTCCCAGAGATGCAGTACCCAAATACCACAGGTTTGAAAGCCCTAGAAATGTTAATCTGGAGGTCAAGTCATCGTATCAGAAATGCCGAGACTCCTTCCACCTTTGGAGATCCCAGCGGAGCCCTCTTCAAACTGATTCGCAGCAAAAATGCACAAATTAAACCAGCACACATTTGTGATTTCCCTAAAAGCATCGAGCTGTATTAAAGGTGTTAATATGACTTTCAGGTGGACAACTGCTCGGTCACTTTGAGATTTAGAAAAGCACGGTAAGATAAAGGAAGACACCAGGAGCCAGTGCGCTGATGAATGCCAGACAAAGCACTGGACAAAGCTGGCACTGCTGTGTAACACTTTGCGAGTCACAGCCTCTCTGTGCTTTGGTTCCCCATCTAAGCAGAAGCCTCATCTGCACACCTACTAATGAAACTCCTGATTAGAAGCCTTCGTTAGGCCGTTCCCCTTCTCAAAGCAGATTAAAGTGGACCCTAATGCGACTTATTTCAGAGGTAAGCGCTCTGGCTTAGAGCTCTGGCTGTGCTTGTCACACTGCTTAGGAAGTTTTAATTTCTGCAGCTGCCTTTGAGAAAGGCAAATGCCTGGTGAGTCAACCAGCACACAACGTAGCCCCTGCTTAATGACCTCTTCTCTGGGCTGCCATCATGCCGATCGGCATCATACAGCATTAGGATTCCTCAAGGACATTCTGTAGCGTCAGGGAAGGGATGCACACAGAGCAAAAGTTATCAAAACGTGCCTCGTGACCCTTTTATTCTTCAACATCTTTTCAAAAGGTAACATTTTCACTTACTGGCTTTAAAGAAAAAAAAAAGAAGGAAAAAAGAAAAAATCTATAGTTGTTTTTTAAATTGGAAAAAGCCAATATAAACTGCGGACAACCACGGCATGCTCTGACCTCCGAGAGTAACGACAGCGTAAAGACAGGAACACTACACTCCATTCTGCCAAGATCAGCATTTTGGTGCTTGCTTGTAGAAAAGCAACCGGTCGCTTTTTAGACGGCCACCTCTACACAGCGGTTACATCGATATTCCATGTAATTTGCAGTGGTTCGATTTGTCTTAGGGTCCCAAGATATAGAATCATAGAATCATTTTGGTTGGAAGAGACCTTTAAGATCATCAAATCCAGCCCCAGGCTCCCCCTGATCAAATTAAATTTCTGGAAGAGTCTCAAAAGTGAAGGCTGTGCAAGCCTTGTTAAGAAGTGGTACGTCACTGGAAAGTGGCTAGAATACATTTCTCTAGAACCCCTCAGCCCAGGAGAGCTGAGGATGAAATCCTATCAACATCCAGCATTACTGATCACCAGCATGAAACCAACGTCCTCAGAGAGGCTGGACTCTGAAGTGGCTTTTCAAGGGGCTACTGCAATTCATTTGTCTTACTTTTGCTAACATCTCCTTGCTGCTGTAGTCAAAGCCATTGCAAACAGCACACCAAAACACAGTGAGTGGTTTCCTCCTCTGCCCCTATTCATTCAGTTCATTGTTTTCCACATCTAATGGGGCAATACCCTTTTATTTCATCTGGTGGAAGCTGTGTGTCACTCACATCCAGAAAAAAACAGAGCTTTCCAAATAGAAGCCTTCAGGACACAGATTCTGCCTTCTCGCTCACGTCTATAAGCAATGCAGCAAAGGCTCTTGCGAAAAAAAGCACACATGGAACATGTTACACACATATCAGCCTTGATCTGACATGTACCACACGACCTACGACAGCAGTAAGAGATGAACAACCAAACTACTGACATTCTCCCAGTTCTAAAAGCAACCGTCCTTCGCTCAGCATTGCGCAAAACCCCGTGAGCACAGAACAAATGACCAAGATTCATACCCAGTGAGAGGCGCCAGCATGCTGCCAACCCCTTGCTGTTATTCATCCGCTGAGTTTCCTGGCAAGCACCACCAGGTAAGAAGAGAGTTAACGGGAGATGTTCTCTCAGTGCTAAGTAGCCTAACACATCTAACCGAGCAATGCTGAAACTACAGGGCAAGGACGCAGATGGACAATTACACGTTTTGGTTTTTTAATTACTCCCTCTGCCAGCTCTAAACCTTGAGACTCGTGGGAGTGAATTCCCTGATCTTTTCCCCCACTTCCCATTGCTGGCGCTGATAGAATTACGTGTTTCTTTCATTCTTCCCACTCCTGCTCAACACTTGCCAGCAAAAAGCAGAAGTAGCAGCTATTGCTCAGTCAGCCACCTTTACTGTCTTTGCTTAAGCAATAAATAGGTGGTAGTCTCCCAGGCTTCTTGGCTTACAGTCCCTTTGTTTCCAAACTTTGTCACATTTGGTTGGTCTCACTTGCTGCTCCTTATGTGACAAGGACATCACAGCCACTGAGAAGGAAATCAGAGGCTGAACAAGGACTTTGGAAAGCTTGGGCGGTTCTCAGCTGTCTGATCTGCTTCTCCTGCAGCCAGTTCCACCTATTCTCTCTTGAACAGCATCAGGAACAAGCGGCTGAAGCTCTGGCAGAGGACGGCAGATCTGGGGTTAGTGAGCAGTCTAGGACACAGGTGTCTGTTCAACAGGCACACAGATGAGCTATGATTAAAACCAGAAAATCAATATTTCAGTAATAAGATGCAGCATCAAGAAATCCCCAAGAAGGAGGGCTGTACTAATGCAGAGGACTGAATTAGAACCTCAGCTCTGCTGCACGCAGGTCAGCACTTCTGGCCACAAGGTAATAGATCCGTCCTTAACCAGCTCTGCAGAGCTCTCCTGGCAGGCTCACCAAGGTGAAGGAGACCAGCAGACCAGCTAACACTACAGACTGGGCTCAGACCTCACCACTCCACTCAACCAGGGCCAAGTTTAATGGTATGATGACACTGATGACACCAAAAAAATAAAACAGCTTTGGCCATGGCCTGTAGCCCTTCCCACACAATTCCATCGTCAACAGCACTCTTGTACAAAGGAGATGGGCAATATCGGCCAGGAAAGGGCTTTTACTGGCCCAGGCAAGTCTCCTGACAAGAACCTGCCCACACTCGCCTCACTTCACCTTTGCCTCTCCTGCTCAAAAGACCATGAATTTTACCACCAACTTAAGGTCCTTAAGCCCCAAAGTAAGAACAGTCTCTCCTGAATAACCCTTTTTTCCTTGAATCCTTAAGGGAGGATGAAAACCTGTGAAGCCGCAACCTGCTGCAGGAGGTGTGGTTTTTTTCCAGGAACATCCTAGATGATAACTATTTACAAACAGTAGCAGATGAAAATCAGGTTCTCTTTCACCCCACCATGCCAGATGAAATATCAGCCTCAGCCCATATAAATCCCAGTGCTTACTACAATGATTTAAGTTTATAAATATTTGGTTATTAATTAGATACTTTATGTACCTCTTTAAAGCCTTGTAGTGGTGGAGTCACCATCTCTGGAGGGATTTAAATGTGGGATTAGATGTGGTGCCAAGGGATTTGGTTTAGTGGTGACCTGGCAGTGTTGGATTAACAGCTGGATTCTACGATACTAAATGTCTTTTCCAACCTAAACGATTCTATGGTTTTGCTTTTAAGATGCAATAGCCTTGCTATGAACCATCACCTTCCCTATCGTAGAACCCAAGCTGCCTCTCAACTCTGCTCAGCGCAGGTAGCCAGAACGACTTGCTTCCTCGCTGCGTGGCGGACACGCCAATCCAAGCAGACACGTTGCGGCAGACCAGAGTCACAAACCCGGGCTCCTACATGAGTCAACTGCAGGGAGCCCTTATCCAGAGATGGAGTTCATGTCTGGCATACAACACCCCAGACACATTTTTCTGATGTGAGTTTAGCCAGTTCCTTCTACAAAACTGTGTGAACGTCTAAGTATTCACTGTATCCAGCAGTAAGCCCCCTGCTCAGCGTGACACTGCGTATTGCCCACTATGTTTGGCACCTGGCTCTTCCTGGTTTGATGTGGTACTTGCCACACACGAGTGAAGCTTGGACCCCTGGGTATCCTGAGCCAGAAGAAGCGGGAGCCCCGGTGTTATCAACCCTGGCATGCCTCACTTTTCATCTTCCCAAACAGGTCAAAACAACAGTTCTTTAGAAAGTGCTTTGAGACGCATGGACAGAAAAGTCTGCAGGAAAGCTGAGGATTCTCCCTCATTACATCTGCAAAGCCTTCAAGGACTTCGAACATATCAGAGAGCTTTCAGCTCCTTTGTATACACCTCTGGAATAAATGCCTTATTGAAATCCACCTAAAAGCAGTCTAAAAAAAGCAAACAATATCCACGGAACTGGGTCATCATCTGTCCCTGGAGCAAAGGGAAAAAAAAGACCACCGTAAGTCAAGTGATTGTCACAGCTGTGAATTGAAGCCAAGAGCTCTCCCAGTGGGAGCCCAGCACAGGACGTGCTGTCCCACCAAACATGGGCGTTCCAGCACCGAGGTTCAAAGCAATAGTAAGCATTAATTAGGCAAACACCAAAGAATATTTAAAGAAGCTGCCTGAATTAATCAGAAAACAGGCACTTAAGAAGCAGATAAAGATTACTGAGCTCAATCTGAAAAGGTGAGCTTCAAACTCAGCAAAATCTCACCTATTTGGTCAGCCTTCAAACATGAAAGTAACCAAAGAGTTCACAGGACAAACGTTTACCTGTTGTGCAAGGTCTACAGTAAACTCCCGGCTCCCTGCTTGTAAACGCTTCAGGTTCAGGGCTCTGTGGTCTGGCAATTACCTGACATAGCCATAAGAACGATGCCTTCAGCACTCATCAGATGCTTGGCAGGAGGAAGACACGAAGCGTGCGAGAAAGCACCGGCTGGATCTTTGCACTCGCTTATCCTAGCATCTAGACAGCAGCAGGGAGCTCACCCTGCAGACATGGAGAGATCTCGAAACATTTCTACGTGGCTCCAGGCCCAGCGCGCTGCCAGCGGCCATGCAGCTTGCACGACAATCCTGGCCCCAGATGTGGCAAGAAGCCAAGAATTACTCACATCACAGGAACACCTGCCAGACACGCAAGAGTGCTGAGAGAAATGGGTTCAGAGCATGCAAGAGCAGCGAAGATGCTTGAGAAAAAGGCTCAAGGGTTAATGTAAAAATCTAATTCACAAGTCCTGCAGGGGTCGGAAGCAGAAGCAGTGCAGGCAGCAGGTCAAGGGAGGGAATTCTGCCCCTCCACTCTGCTCTAGTGAGAGCTCCCCTGCAGTGCTGAGTCCAACTCTGGAGTCCTCAGCACAGGAGAGACAGGGACCTGTTGGAGCAGGGCCAGAGGAGGCCACAGCAATGATGGGAGGGCTGGAACCCCTCTGCTGGGAGGCCAGGCTGGGAGAGTTGGGGCTGTTCAGCCTGGAGAAGAGAAGGCTCCGGGGAGACTTTCTGGTGGCCTTTCAGTACTTCAAGCGGCCTGTCAGAAAGATGGGGACAGACTTTTGAGCAGAGCCTGTTGTGACAGGACAAGGGGTGATGGGTTTAAACTAAAAGAGGGGCATTTAGCCTGGAGAGAAGGAAGAAATGTTTTACACTGAAGGTGATGAGAGCCTGGCCCAGGTTGCCCAGAGAGGTGGTTGATGCCCCATCCCTGGAATCATTGTAGGTGAGGATGGACGGGGTTCTGAGCAACCTGCTCTAGTTGCAGATGTCCCTGCTCCCTGCAGGGGATTGGACTGGATGAGCTTTGAAGGTCCCTTCCAACCCTAATCATTCTGTAATTCTATGATTCTATGAATTGCCTCTGAGAAGTTTGCTCTTTGCTACCTCCCAGCAGTGTAGACCAGGCAGGAAGAGACCACAGCGCAGAGGTGTGAGGCCATAGCCCAGACTATTGGGAGTTGTTGCGGATCCCAAAAACTGGCATTCCTGGAGAAGACAGCCTTGTGGGAAAGTAAAGGGAGCTGTGACAGGAACACCTTGCCAGATTTCAGGAAAAGAACAGGGCTCTTCTCAGCGGCAGATGGAGAGAGGAGCCCACTGATGTTTTGGCTGCTTTTCCATGCCCACAGGGAAGTAGCCGTGGGTCACTGAAGCAGCTCAAGGCAGGGCTTTGCTAACACACTGCTGTTAGGACAGCGCGGCAACTCTGCAGTACCAGGAAAACAGGCCCACCAGAAGAACAACCTGAGCCTGTAAAGCTTTGGATTTAAACCACACAAAGCAAGCCCATATGAACAAAAATAAGAAGCTTCTCGTTTTGAGTCCTGGGAATTCGCAGTGTATGAACAAAGCAGAGTGTCGAATGCAGCCCTCCTATTCCTGACACCGTTACTCCTCTCAACTTTGTTTTGCTTCCTACACGCCAACTGAAGGTACACAGAAGATGTTTCATACTAACACCTCCTTCTGCTAGCACTTACTGATCCAACGGTGCTCCTCCCTCACCAGTTATTACATTGTCTGAGACAGACACCATGGGGCTGGGCCAGCTCCAGGTAAGTGAGCTTCATTCTGCTGCAGTCCTGGATGGACACAAAGTCAGCTTCCATGGAAGGAGCACAGAAGTAGCATTTTGGTGCACTGAGCACAGCAGCAGTGTAGAGAAAGCCAAGGGCCAAAGTAGTTGGGAGTGTCAAAGAGAAAACAAGCCTCATCATACAGCGATTACAGCACAAACGCTGGCACTGGGGATGCAATTCCCTATTAACGCAACCGCACGTCCTGCGTCGTGAGGCAAGTTCATAAAACAGAGACTTCAAAGGAGCTTCGACCTCCTCTGCCAGTGAGAAAGGACTTGAACTTCCATCTAGATGCTAAACTGCTTTAGCAAATTGCTCCCACTGCCTGCAATTACAGCCATTTGGGTGACAGTCCCCTGCTGCTCCTCATCTATTTAACACCAGGGAGAAATGAAAAGCAGACAGAGAAGTCACAACTGGAAACCACAGAAATCAGTTAAAGATTGTTCCTAGTTCCAGGATTCAACAGCTTTGGTTTTACAAGGTAATACTAAATCATGCATTTTATAAAATTAAAAGCCGCTAAATTTAATTCTCTATTTGGCAATTTGTAATGCTCTGAACCTCAAGTTCAGCATTAGCAACCAATATGAGCCCAGACTTACCAAAACGGACATGAAATGCAACAATAAGCTACAGGGGAGCTTAAACAGGAAAAGTCTTTCACTATTCCAGCATAGCCTTGTAGCTGAGGACGTCTTTCAAGAGACTTCTGCTATTCCGATCTCGCAGGAGAGATTACACCATCTTCTTACAGGAGAAAAGAAATTGTTTGGTAACATGAGATCAGGGCTAAATGATCTTCTGTTTAAGAGCTTCACGGAGCAGGCTATCAAAATCTGTGCCCTGAATCTATCAGTGCTTAAATACTCATCTAAATTCTTCTCAAGCTTTCAAAAGAGCAACACTCAAAAGTAGCCTGGAACCATTTAGAAAGGAAAGGAACAGAGACAACGCTCTCATTTCAGTTCTTTCAGTTATTTCAGTTCTTTCAGTTCAGAAACGCGCACACACACGCACACACACACACACAACTACCACCGTGTGTTTGCCTTTGCAAAAGCAACAATTTGCCAGCTGCCTCCCCAGGCAAGGAGGTCAATGTTCGGTACTTGGAGCATTTGCAGACCTTAGGGTCAGGCAAAGACAACCTCCAGCTATTCTGAAGAAAAACCAGCCCTCTGGCCCTCACCTACTGCTGCTACAGGAGAGCACCAGTAGCTGCAAGCAGCAGTAACTCCTTACATCTCCCGCACGGTCAACAGCGTAACGCGTTTAGAGATGCAGATCTAGTGAAAACACAAAAGCTTCATCTTTGAGTATCACAAAAGCCAAGGGGGCAAAAGACATTGAAGAACTCTTCTGTTATCAAAAAGCTAAAGAAAGTAGCCCGTTATAAGTCTGGCACCAGCAGCAAACACTCCTCCAGCCCTTGCTGCAGCCTTTCTGCGGCTGGCTCTGTGACCTGTTGATACAATGGCTGCTGTGAACAAACAAACAAACAAAAGATTAGCCTTGGTGGTTTCCAGGATTACAGTCTCGTTATCGCCCAGGCTCCAGCTTTGGCCTACTTGATCAAAAATTAGTAGAAACTTGTATCGATTCTTTTGCAACTCCCCAAGGGAAACAGTCAGGACTGAGCAGTACAAAGGATGCTAGAAAGGCAACTGGTGCAGAAAAAAACGTGTCTTGTGCTAGCTTAGAAACTTTGTTATAGCTGTTAAAAAAAACTATGATAAGATAGTGATGTCAAAAGCACAAACTCAGCATCTTAGGAGCCCTGGACTAGTTCTGTTTGTGTCAGACAAGCTACTTTTTGAAGGACAGAGAAAGTTTCCCCAACCCTTCCAACAAATATTACCAATAAAAGCAAGAGCAGCACTGGCCAAGCCAACCTGTAACCACCACAGAAAAATCGAGAATGCCAGAATCAGACTGATATCTGAGTAATTCTGTGCTTAAATCATAACTATCTGGGGCTTCTCTTCAGAGACAGGGAAACAAGAAGATTGAAGGCAGATGCTTTTACTAGCTCCCTACTTTAAAGGGTTTGATGCCTTACAAAAAATTGCACCAAAAAAGTTCCTTTCCACAAGCGAAAACCGATGTTCTAAACCAAGCCTACAAGGTGAGTTTCCCTGTAAATCAACTACTTTAAAGGGTTCTATACTTCACAAAAAATTGCACCAAAAAAATTCCCTGTAAATCAACCTCTTCCTTTCGGTGACACACTTCTGTGCTCACGTTAGGACGTAACTCTCACCTACAACACCCAGATGGACACGTCCAAACCTCAGATGAGATTGCACGTGGCTTTCCCACAACGCCCGAGCACCAGGAACGCAGTTCTGCCCTCTGCCGATACGCCAGAACCTATTACGGCTTTTGTAAGACAGCTCTGTGGTCCTCCTGGAGCCTCACCCATTCTCACCTGGCAGGACATCGCATTTGAAAACAGAAAATCAGGAAGAAACAAGCTGGAGGCTGAGGAAGGGGATGTGCGTCAGAAGACGGAACTCGTGTCTGTAATTCCGCTACAGATTTCGATCTGCCCATGGGAAAGACTTTGCCTTTCCTTCGTACAAAGGGTACGATGGAGACTGTCGCTCAGAAAAGCTGCAGCGTACAGCTCTTTGCCATTGCTCCAGTGAAGGAAGGGTATTCCTACAGCTCGGATTGCGCAGGGAAGTGGCTACTATGACTCATGGCTCTCCTCAGATTTTAAACCAGCTCAGGCAGCAGAGCTGATATGAAAAAAACAGAGCTGCGGAAGCCCCCGCTCTGGGTTTCCTCCTCCAGAGTCAGGCAGCGTGGGTGTTACTGCTGGGAGCTGCTGCCCTCTGCTGTCACACAAAACAGAGGCAAAATCCTCAGCTGAAAAAAACACAGCCCCGTTCACAGCTGCATATAAAAAATCCACCAGGGTAATAATCACAAGGGCACAGTGTGTTCAGATTTCAATGAGTTCACTCAGTTCTGGTCTTAGGCATTTCTACGACGCCTGTCCCTTTTTCGCAGCGCATCCTGCAAAGCCAAAGTCAGCCTAAAGGATTTTACCCAGCCTGTCGCCTTTGCAGCAGCTGTGTCAGAGATGAAAGAGCTCAGCTCTTAGTCCGTTCAGCAAAACACCTCTTGCCGTCTGCAGATATTTGTAGTGGATTGCAAACAGCACCAGGGAAGGCGCCGGCAAACACCCTGCCCCCAGCGCAGGGCCTGGGCTCGACTGAAGGAATAAAACATCCCCGCGGGGCGGTACAGGCGTCTCCTCGTCTCAACCCTCACAGCGGCAGTGCCACCGGGAAGCTTTGCCAACCATTCCAACCATTGCCCAAATGGGGAAGCCCAAGGGAATTTACAGGTGGATTCTGAAGCTGAGCAATGACTGAGGTCTGCACGTAAGGTCCACAGCCCTCAGGCAGAAAAAATCTCGGCCCCATTTTTCTTGAGGTCTGTATACGTGCTCATGGTAAAACACAAGCGTGGAGGAAAGAGGAAGACACACCATGCTTCCCAGTACAGCTCCAGCCTGCCAGCAGCACCCAGACTGCCCTGAGGCCGAAGGAGACCCGTCGCATCGGCCGACTCACCTGACTTCCTCACCAGCGAAATCAAATACTTTGGTGATTGTCACTTTCCCTGAATCTTTTGGCTTCTCAGACTCTTTTGGTTTCTCCTGGACCTTGTTCCCACTCTTCTCTTCTTTAGCCTAGAAAATACACAGACGAGAAAGCAAACAATGCATTTGTGGAGACAAGTCAAATTACGACTACGAGGGCGCTGCGGGGCCGACGCAGATCTCAGGTAGTACTGCAATTTAGGCTGGCTGGTCAAAGCACGTCACCCACGGACAAGGAAAACGAAACAACCACCCCTGTCATCAGAAGGAAATTCCCCACTTTGGTTCCCGACTCTCAGTGGAGCTCAAGGATCAAAACGGACCCCAAACAAGAAGCGAAATTGCAATTAAATGTAGGAAGAAGCAAGAACGCGCTGCTGTGGTTCAAAGCAAGCAAAAGCCTGAAGACCTGAAAACTCAGCTCTCCCAAACTGAGCACTGCCAGGCAGCAAAGCTGCCGGGCTGATTTACACAGAAGTACGTTTAGTTTTACTCAAGAACAGAGAAGCACAAACCCCCTCAGCAGGCAAAGCAAGGCTGATCTTCATAGAGAACCCTGAAGTTATTAAGCTACTTGTCAACAACATCTCCTTAATTTGAGAGGAAAATACCTTTATTAAGCAATTTGTCAACAACGCTTCTTAATTACTCAGTCACAACTACAGCTTTTAACAGCATATATATAAAAACAAAACCCTTAGACCCTGTATTCTAGGCTATGGAGACACTTCCAAAGCCCACTCATGTTGTAGCAAGTTGCCCATAAAAGCCGAATTGCTCTAAAGGGAACTTTTTCCTCTCTCCTTCTAATCCCACCTGTAACTGTCTCAGCTGCTCAGCCAGTAACAACTGAGGTGGAGATGGAAGAACTCTCCTTCTATAAGTTGCATGCAAAGACCACACAACAACACTTGTTCCGCAGCCTCCCGACCACTCTAGAAGGAAGCTTCACACAGCGAGGAGAACTGCACTCGCCAGCCTTTTGTTACAAAATACATTTTTGGTTGATGGCTCAAAGAAATAAAAGGCAATTCTAGCAACAGAGGGTCAGTTTGGGCACCTTCTTCCCTTCTACCACCTTCGGCGGGAAAGGCTTTGCAAGGTGCATACAAGCATTTGGTTTTCTCAAGAAGCAAATTTTTTACCTAGCTGATCACACAGAGAATTCTCTCTGCAGACAGAGCACCTTAACAGGGTTTACAAAGCAAACAAAAGAAAACCTGTTACAAACATCCAGCCCCACACGCAGCATCTTCCAGATCCCCCTCGCTGGACGAGGGCAGAGAGCAAGGCACAGGGATGTCAGCACGTGTCTCCTGCTTCCCCGCTCACACACCCAGAGTCTCTTTTTTCCTGAGCGTCAGGAAAGGCCCAAGCCTCGGGAGGAGAGCTGTGCCCACAAGCACAACTCGGACCGAACCTCCCCACGCTGTTCCCATGTCCCAAGGAGAATCCAGGAGCAGGAAAGGAAGCCGACCGGGCTCCGTGGGACACTGAGGTGCTGACAAGCAGCTCCAAAAGCAGCATCCTCAGATCACAGACCTCCCTGGCTGGAAGGAAACCAGTAGCTTACAGTTTGCCCCGTGGTGGGGCTCCAGGCTGACAAAGCAGATGGGGCAGGGGTAAACCCGGCCGCTTCCCAGCTCCGACTGACATCTGGCACCGGCTAGAACCAATTCTGGGTGCTCTAGAGCTTCAGGCCCTTCCCCCGCTCCCTGGGTGCAGGCCCGGGCCCCCGTTACCTTCTTCGTTTGCGTCACTTGTGCTGCAGCCCCCGCTTTGGGTTTCTCTCCCACATCGCTAAGGAAACGGGCCCAAAGAGCATCCTCTTTCTTTTTTTCTTCTTCTTCTACGTTTGTTTCCACCTGCTCTACGTCATCCACTTCCTCTTCCTCCTCTTCATTCTGCTGAGCCTTTTCTTCCCCTTTCTCATCTGGCTCTAGCAAGAGACCTCCTTTCTTCCTCTTCCTGGAAGCAGATGCCCAAAAAAAAAAAAAATATTCACTGAGATGATGCCACACTATTCCAGAGCTGAACTGTGAGCACAGGTGAAGGAACATATTCTCCCCAAGACATCCTACGAGGGAGGTTTCCCTTCATCTTTGGAGGGTGAAGCCACTTAATTAAAAGATACTGCTGCTCAGAAACCAGAGTGGGCCTGAAGCTGGCAGTGCCCTGACACGGGCTGGCACACGTGTGCGTGGATCTGTAGGTACGGGACAGACCCAGGGACACTGCAGGAAACACGAGGGGAGAAATCCCGGGGCTGGACAGGAACCAACCCTAAATCAACTCTGTAAATTTGGGAGTTTTCTCGCAGCCCAAAGTGCTTCCCACTTGAAAAGGCTTCATTGGAAGGACTAGAACTAGTTCCTGGGGTGAGTTCCCAGGCACGGTGTCTTTCACGCTCGAGAATCTCCGCCTCTGATGTGAAACCGGAACGAAGAAAAGGGTTTCTCGGTTCCCAGCCCCGCGCCCGGTGGAATGAGCCAGAGCGGATTCTCCCACCCGGGAACCCGCCTNGGCCGGGCCGGTGAGGGGATGGAGGGCGGCGAGCCGGGCGGCGGAGGGGGGCTTCTGCAGCAGATCCTCAGCCTCCGCCTGGTGCCGCGCGTGGGCAACGGCACCACCACCTACTCCAGCCCGCTCGCCACCTTCCCAGGTATCCTCCCCTCCGCGGGGCCTGCTCGGAGCGGGGCCCTCCCGCCGCTTCCGCCGAAGGCCTGCGGGCCCCGAGCCCGCCTGACGGCCCGTTCTCTCCGCAGAGATGTGGTACGGCGTCTTCCTCTGGGCACTCGTCTCCTCCCTCTCCTTCCACGTCCCGGCCGCTTTGCTAGCGCTCTTCACTCTCAGGCATCACAAGTACGGCAGGTTCATGTCCGTGAGCCTCCTGCTGATGGGCATCGTGGGACCCATTACCGCCGGCATCCTAACAAGTACGGTAGATGCTCGAAAATACGGACCGGGTGGCCCTCGAACCGCGCGTTCCCCGGGCTAGACAGGAGGTTAATGTTTTGTGTTCCCCCCTCGCCCCGTGCTGGAAAGAGTTGGGCCATCCCACCCGTCGAGCCCTTTGCTGGGGGTACCAAACGTGCCCGGTGGGTGCAGAGCCAGGTGGGCTTCCAGGTTTCTGAGCATTCAGAGCAATAACCCTTAGAATCATGGAATTACTTAGGTTGGAAGAGACCTTTCAGATCGTCGAGTCCAACCGTTAACCCAGCACTGCCAGGGCACCACTAAACCCTGTCCCTCAGCACCACATCTCCACGGCTTTGAAACCCCTCCAGGGATGGGGACTCCACCCCTGCCCTGGGCAGCCTGGGCCAGGTCTGGACAACCCTTGCGGGGAAGAAACTGTTCCTTATGTCCAAACTGAACCCCCACTGGTGGAACTTGAGGCTGTTTCCTCTTGTCCTGTCCTTTGTTCCTTTGGAGAAGAGACCAACTCCATGTCGCTCCAACCTCCTGTCAGAGTTAAGAGCGAGAAGGTCTCCCCTGGGCCTCCTTTTCTTGAGGCTGAACAACCCAGGTCCCTCAGCCGCTCCTCACAAGACTTAGGGGTTTGGTGTCTGCCCAGGACTGGGTAATATTTGCAGCTGTGGTTTAGATGATTTTGAGACAAGACTGTGTCCAAAACCATCCCCACCTCCACGCCTTCTGGAGGCCCGAGCAGAGTTTCACCACCAGTTTACCCGCTGCCACCAGCGTGCGTTGGTTCCTGGCCGAGGTTTGTCACGATAAATGTAGCCTGGCGTTTCTGCCAGACGGCGTGCGGGGGGTCAGGACCTGCTCCCACAGACCCGCCCTCTTCTCCGCCCCGATCTCTCTCGTCCTCCGAGGCCTCCCCTTCGTCCCTGGGCTCCGTCGGCGCGTATCTCGCACGCGTCTCACGTTGACGTTTCGGCTTTTCCCCCTCCTCTGCAGGTGCTGCCATTGCTGGAGTTTACAGAGCTGCGGGGAAAAAAATGATTCCTTTTGAAGCCCTCATTTTAGGAGTGGGCCAGACGTTCTGCGTGGTGGTGGTTTCTTTCCTGCGAATTTTAGCCACTCTTTAGCTCTTCTTTGAGCCGCTCAAGATCCCAGAGCGAAGGAGGAGCAAAGGATCTGCCTCCGGCGCCATCCCAGGAACAAATCCCGAGGGAGCGCGACTCGGCCTGCGCTGCTCCGCTGGTTAAAGGCTCGGTGTAGGCCTGCCGAAATTAAGCTAAAAATTGTGAATTTTGTTACTTTTTGGTAACATTAAGTGCCAAGTGAAACTTTATTTCTCTGGAAGATAGAAAAGTGGCTTCCGGAGGAGGCGGCCCCCGTACCTTTTACCAGTGGTGAGCTGCAGCAACAGGACGTAACGGACGTGATGCCGGCTCTTCTGGGGGAGACGCTCCTACAGAGCCGTGCCGTGTCTTCAGAGCTCCCCTAACGCTTTGACCTCGTGCTGCTTTCTTTGCAGTGAACCCGAAACTCTTTTAATGTGAATTTTTTTAATGAGGAAAGGAATTTCTTTTCTTCCTGACCCCGACTTCCTATTTCCAGGTCTCGGGCATAGTGAATTTGGGAGTAGCAGAAGGAAAAATCATTTTACATGGATAAAAGTGGAGATCTGTGCTGCATTTTCGGCGTTGCGCCCGCCACTGGGTGGGGTGCCCGCGAGGGCGCCGCGAGGAACCGGGATGATTCCCGTGTCCGTCAGGGCCGAGCTGTGCGACCGCAGCCCTCCCCCGCCCCTTGCCAGCAGGCAGCACGGTCTCCTCTCGTGAGTTGTTTTAATTTATTTGCTTCAAAGTGATTTTTTAACTAACTCTTCGATGTGCCCCCCTTACCCGGAGGCACGCCGTGCGGCTGGGGCTCTCCGGTAGGCAGCCGGGCACTTCCTGGGGGAATCCCAAGGATGCAGCTGGGTGGTGCAGCCAGCCCCGACGCTTCGCTGGCCCGTCTGCGTGTGACCTGCCGACACTGGCGTGGGCTGCCAAGGGCAGGTTTTGCTGAACTCCTTTGGTTTCCAGCTCCCCTTTTGTACCTGCGGCATCTCTTAAGGCCGGCTTTTTCCCATCACCCCCGCCCCGTCCTCTGTGCTGAAACAACCCTCGACCAGGCCCTGTACTTATCACGACAAGGAATTTCTGGCTATGTACTAACTTCTCCGGAGCAAGCTGATGGTGAGAGGTGGTTTTCAGGAGCTACTTAATGAGATTACTTTTTAGCCCGTGTTAATTCAGGGAATAAAGCTGTGCTTGTTAGGAAAGACTTTAATGTGAATTCTTCTCCATAGGTCACTGAGGGCTAAGTGGTATAATATGTACTAAACTGGGATATTTGGAGTGCCCTGTGGGCTGTGCTGATTGTAGAAAGCCGATCTTCCTCTGGTGGCATCCCCTGGGGAAGGCTGGGCACTCTCCTTCCCTCTTCCCTCCTGCTGTGCTCTTCTTTCTCCCTGCCCCAGTGCCTGACATCCCTCGGGAGCGAGGACTAAGCTGGTTGCAACTGGGAAAGCACTTCTAGGGTGATGTACGGCCCCAGGGTGGTTTCTCTGCAGTCAGGGGAGGCTGAGGCAGGCAGGGGACAAATCCAGGCTGGTAAAAGCTCAGAACAAAACACCAAACCAAAAACCAGCTCAATAAAATCACTTGGTGCTGGGCAAACTGAAACCTTCCTGTTTTCTACCCGTTGGGATCTCCCAAAGTGCATTTTGAGAGGGGGCTGCTTTACTTGGAGAGTTGCCGGCTTGGCTGCAGTTTGGCTGTTGAGCGGTTGGAGCTGGTGCCGCCTCTCTGTGAAATTTTCAGAGAATTCCAGCATAAAAGGTGAACAATCCACTGCTGGCTTTGACAGAAAGCTCTGGGGACAAGTTCTTTTGTGTCAGCTCCGTACTCTCAGAGCAGCCCCTGCTCCCCTGGCTGCCTTCCCGACCTCGCTCTCCAGTAAAACCAGATCCAGACTGGAAGGAGGAGTTGTCTTGAGCCGATGCACCAGCTCAGTCACGGCCGGCAGTTTCCTCCCCTCTCCCCTCATCCCTTTGATCTTCCCTTTGTGTTCCTTACCCCGAGCGAGGTGAGCGGAGGCAGCCCTTCAGTTTTCAGCCGGTTTTGGTAGATTTTGCTCAGCCAAACTTGCCAAAAGCTTGTACAAATGTCCGCGCGTGGTGGCCCCGCTTTGTGTGCGCGCACAGCCCCGTGCTGGGCTCCTTTAGCTACCACCTGCCTTCCCATCCAGCTGACGACCGCAGCTGTTGGGAACAAAGCTTTGTATGATGGAAAACTCTGTAAATTTTATTTTTCTACTGACACTTCTAACCCTGGTGGTGATTATCAGTAAATTCCGTAACGATCAAAGTGAGCGGAGTTGTGCATTTCTCTTGCAGGATGACAAGGGCGCCTGGTTTGTGCTGTTGCAAACGAGGAGCCGTGCTCCTGCCTCATGTGGGGCAGGGTTCTCCAGTCTGTGCCAGGAAACATCCTGGCTCCGTGGTTAATTTTGTCTCCATTTAGGAGCTGGATCTGTGGCTGCGGCCGGACACCACAGCCCGGGGTGACATCTTGCTGCTTGGCTGTTTGGGATAAGATCGGCCTCTTGAGGGGATGTGCAGGCTCCTGGCGGTCTCTGCGCTTGGTGCTGAGTCACTCCCCTCCCCCTGGGACAGCAGCTTTTTCGGGGCCATGGACCAGTCTGTGCACACCACTCGGGCTCTCCTGGGAGAGCAGGTTGAGGGAAGCAACTTGCTGCTCTCTGGATGGGACCCCCACAGCTCACCTTCACAGCTCTAGGGCCAGAGCAACACCTCCTTAGGGAATGGTTTGGGTTAGAAGAGACTTTAAAGGTCATCTAGTCCAACCCCCCTGCAGGGAGCAGGGACATCTGCAACCAGAGCAGGTTGCTCAGAGCCCCAGACAACCTCATGTACAACGGTTCCAGGGATGGGGCAGCGACCACCTCTCTGGACAACCCAGGCCAGGCTCTCACCACCCTCAGTGTAAAACATTTCTTCCTTCTCTCCAGTCTAAATCTCCCTCTTTTCATTTAAACCCATCACCCCTTGTCCTGTCCCAACAGGCCCTGCTCAAAAGTCTGTCCCCACCTTTCTGACAGGCCCCTTGAGGTACTGAAAGGCCCCCAGAAGGTCTCCCCGGAGCCTTCTCTTCTCCAGGCTGAACAGCCCCAACTCTCCCAGCCTGGCCTCCCAGCAGAGGGGTTCCAGCCCTCCCAGCATTGCTGGGGCTCCTCTGGCCCTGCTCCAACAGGTCCCTGTCTCTCCTGTGCTGAGGACTCCAGAGCTGGGCCCAGCACTGCAGGAAGGGTGTCCCCAGAGTGGAGCAGAGGGGCAGAATCCCCTCCCTAAATACACCTTACAAAGAGAACAGCAGAACGAGTCTTTGTCAGGGTGGCAGATGCATGTGGGGCAGTTCCTGAGAGCTGGTGACCACGTCCCTTTGTTACTCCCCTACACCCCCAGGTGAGCCGTGCTCTGAGCTCAAAACTAGCTTGAAAAATTCACATCTGGAGGTGAGGCAGGGAAACAGGAGGCTTTATTGGCAGTAAAAGGTCAGCACGTTCTCTTGGTTCCCTCGAGTGAGGATGACGGGTGGTCTCAGGTCCTGTGAGAGGGTCTCGAGCCAGGCCATGTAGAGGGAGCTGGGGCAGCGACCCTTCCTCCCGATGGGCAGCGTGCTGCAGGGCAGCGAGGGGCCCGCTGAGGCACGGCCAGCACTGGGTCACGCTCCAGCCTCGCCCCCCCCAGCTCCTAATTTACAGCTTATTTCCCTAAAAAGTGGCAACGCTACATCCTCCCCCCGTTGCGGGCACCTACATGGCTACGAGTGCAGCGTCCCGCGAGTAATCCAGCAAAATCTCGTTCAGCCTCACTTGTCGCAGCGACTGCAGGGCAAAGAGGGTCGACAGCACAAAATAATGGTTTCCAAAAAGACTGAATTTTGTCTCAAAAGTATGAAAGCCTTGTCAGGACCCCCCCCACCATGTCAGCACCAGTGCTACCTTAGCTCTGTTTTTATCGACCTCCTCATCAGAAATCTTCCAAGGACAGCCCTGCCTCAGCTCGTTCACCGCGGCCTCGTCTTTGAAGCCATCGTTCAGCCTGAAGGGAGCGATCAGGTCATCGAACCTCTTGATGCTGCAAGACAAGCAGACAGTGCCGGGGAAGGGGGTCCAGGTGGGTGCTGGGGAGGGGGGAGAGGGGAAGGGGGGCAGTTACTGCTCTGGCCGGGGTTTCTGGTTGATGTCGGGGAGGATGTGGACCTCGTGGAAGCCAAGGCGGAACTTGCTCAGCAGAGACACGATCCTTATGGAGGTAAAAAGACGTATTTAGCAAAAACGAGCAGGGCACGGCGGGGACCTGCCCTGGCCCAGACCCCTGCCACCACCCTCGCCTGGCGCTCGGAGCTTCCCCACTCCACCGTTATTGATTTTCAGAGGAGCGAGGCGAAGCCGGCAGGCTGGAGCCCACAGCTCCCGTTACGGCAAAGACTGGGGGATTTGAGGAGGGGGGAAAGCAGTTCCTGCCACCCACCCGTGGTGGCCGTGTGGTGAAGAGAGGCTGCCAGCACTTACGCCTTCCTCTCCTCATCCATCCTGTTGATCTGCCCGCCGACAAACACCCGGATTTTGCATTTTCCCCACCGCTTCTTGCGCCCCAGGAGATAGGGGATGAGCAGCGTGAGACCTGGCCCCAAAACACCCACTGAGATGCGGTGACGGTGACCCCACCGGTGCTTTCCTGATGCCAGGAATGCCCTGGCACCATTTGGCAAGGATCGGATCCTCCAGGGCATTGTGGTGGAGGTGCTGGGTTCCCATCAGCTGGACAGACGGACGGTGAAGACCCGTCACCGCCAAAGGCGAAGGGGTTACCTCCGTCGTCGAAGAGCCAATAAATGTCGATGGTCTTCTTGCCCTGCTCGCTCTGGAAGACGGTGCTCGCTTGCTCCTCGCTGGCCAAGGTGGTGGGGTCCGCTGCCGGGGAAAGGGCTCTGGCATTGGTGAGGAGCACCACTGGCCATGGATTGAAGGCTCCACTGCCTCTGGGTCCCAGCCCTGCTCCCCATTTCAGCTCAAACCCCTCAGCCCCGCCTGCAGACCCGGCTGCCCAAGAACAATCCTTGTCGCCGGGGATGCTCCGGGCAGCCCTGAGCCAGGACCAACCTGGACCTGGACCTGCTTTGTCGCCGGTGCCATTCTCCTCGGAGTGCTCGGCTGCCTCGAATGTGGGGTTAACTGGGGAGGGGGGAGAAGAGCACGGGCAGCAGGGCAGTGCCCCAGCAGCCCCATCCCTTTTGGTCCCAGCCCAGGAGTGATGTCTCCCCAGGACTGAGACCTTTGCCTGGGCACACAGGGCCAGCTGGCACATCCTACAGGTCCAGTAGGTCTCTGAGCATCCCCGGCTGCTCCAAACCACCTACCGTGAGCCTGCATCACTCGGGAGACATTCATCCCGTCCTTCATTCTCATCAAGCACACGCCATACTTGAAATCGAAGGCGTCACTGGAAGGAGGGGGGAGAAGATAGTTAACGGTGGCCGGCTTGTGTTGGGTGGCACTGCCAGCCCAGCTAGACCCCGTACACAAGGCCACAGCATCCCTGCATCCAACCACGGGGCCCTCCCTGGGTGCCAGCATGCCCAGGGGACGGAGGGACCGGCGTGGCCATACTGCAGGATGCCCACGTAGTCCTCCAGGCTCTGCGGGGATACTGTCCGCCAGTTCCTCTTGTAGCCCAGCACCAGGATATTGGGTCTCATCTTCCCAAGGCCAGCAGCCTACGGATAGATGTCCCCGTGAGACCCCTTCTGCAGGGACAGGCAGACATGGATGCTGGCAGTCCGCGGGGGAGCGATGCCAAGGGGATGCCTGGAGATCGAGGAGGAAGGTCAGAGCTCCCCAAGCTGTGATGGAAGAGCAGGGACCCTGACAGTCAGGGACCAAGGATGGCATTACCTGGATGAGCATTTGGACACCGCTTCTCAGATCCTCGGCTACCACATCTGTGTAGAAAGCCTTGATCTTCCTCTTCGTAAGCCACTTGGTGTGGCCGTCTACCATCAGCCGTGACTCCGGCATCTTCTGCTTCCGTGGTCCCTGGTGGGAGCAGGGGTAGGGCTCAGGCACAAGGTGGCCCCTTCCAGCTGGTGACCTTGCCACCAGGGATCTCCCAAATCATCAGCAAGAGCTGGCTGTAACCGCCGCACACATGGGAGGTGGCAATCACAGCAAGAAAACCAGCGAATTTCGGGTGTCAACAGCCAATGCACATGATGCCAGCAGTCCCGTGGTTGCAGACGAGCTGGGGTCTGCTGCACCACATGTCCTCAATTGCTCTTGAGGCTTAAGGACTGCAAGACCACCCCATCTCCTCTGGGCCTTGTCCTACTGCATCTTTTCTTTGTCAAGTAGTTGGCAAGGGGAAGTCACTAACTCAACAGGGACATCCCGGTGCTTCATCGGTACTGCTTAACAAGCTGGAAAGGCTTCCAGATGAAGTATTTCACCACCCAGCAGCACATAAATGGACACATTTCAATCCCCACCCTGTGAGCCCACCACCCACAGATGGCCAGAGCCCAGAGAACGAGGACCCAAGCAGCTTTTCCAGGTGACTCACAATCAGTACATTTCCGCAGAGCATCAGGCTGAGGTTTTTGGTGAATGTCCCCACAAAGTCCACCAAGGCTGGGCGGAAATTGGGAGGACCGGTGAGCACCAGGCACTGCGGTCTGCGGGCAGGGAGAGAAAAGGGGTCATGGGCTAATATTTTGGAGTCACCAAGCCTCTTCACAAGGTGCTGCCTCTCTTCTTATGTGCCTGGTCAGCAGCAGCTATAAGAAGTGTCTTTAGGATGAGATGAAATCATGTGGCTGAGGGTCCAGCCTCACTCTTTGGTCTTTTTATATCAGATGGGACCAACACATCTGCCTGGTATGGGCAAGGCAAGGTTTGCCCTGCTTTTCACCTCTGCCAGCACGGCAAAGACACGGGATTTTGGAGACGGCCACATTTTACCAGGGCTCCCAGTTACTGAGGGTGGTGGTGGGCATGAAGCATCCCAGGTTTGCTGGTGCTTGGCTCTGCATCCACCGCCATTCTGTGCCCAGCACTGCACCGAGCCGCCCTTGCCTGTAGTTCTTGATGTGTTCGTCCACTTCACTCAGCCCCACGGAGTAGTTGAGGGCCATGTTGTACGAGCTGGCTTGCATGGAGGAGCCCCAGTTGACATCTGCGTGGAGAAGATGGATTAGCAATGGGGCTGGACACCTCCCGGCGCATCACCCATGCCAGGCAGCTACCACACACCCGGCTTTTTGTAGAGGACATATCCCAGGAGGAAGATGACGATGCCGAAGGCAATGAGGGCCGCCCACCAGGTCAGCAGGAACATGATGACCACTGAGATGGTGGCCCCGAAGAGCGCAGCCCACTTGCTGTAATACCGAAAGGAGGGTCGCCAGCCTGCACACAAACACACAGAGTGGCCGCTGCCGGGACGGGGAGCCAGACAGGAAGCCACACAGCCTGGTGTGGTGTGGCACGGCACGGCCCACCTGGGGAGTTGGTGATGGAGGCGTGGAAGCAGCTGAAGTTGATGAGGGCATAGGAGCAAAGGAAGAAGTTGGAGATGATGGGGGCGATGGCATTGAGCTCAGCTGCGGGGAGGAGAAGGAGGAGAGTAAGCTGTTGGTGGCAGCAGGCACCAGAGGGGCACCGGGGCGGCGAGCGCCTACCGATGAGGATGAAGCCGACGGCGATGAGATAGGTGAGCATGTAGCCACGGATGGGCTCGCTGTTCCGCCCATAGCCCTTCCCAAAAAAGCCTATGAGAGGGTAGAGCTGGTCCCTGCAGAGACACTGCAGGGAGAGACGCGTTGGGGACGGCACAGGCTTCACCGAGGACACAGGATGGCAGCGCCGTGGCGCCTCTTGCACCCCTTCGGAAAGGGCCGAGCTGACCTCGTGCTTTTGCCAACGGCAGCGTCCTTGTGGCCCTGGGACCGCTCAGGGCTGCAAAGCCCCACGGTGCTGAGCGTGCACCTGGGAGCATCGCCCGTTCCTGCTGCCGGGCTCGGGGACGGGAGCTGGGGGACATGGATGCGCCACTCTCTCACCTGGAAGACTTTAGGGGCTGAGACAAGGCAGGCCAGTGCCGAGGAGAGGGTAGCACCAAAGATCCCTGCTGTGATGAGGGGGCCAAATCCGGACACCATGCTCATGCTCTGCCCAAAAACCAGACGGTCAGGAACCCCAGCACCCTCAGCACATTGCCCTCTGCCCTGGCCCTGAGGGGTTTCCAGCCCCTGGGCCTCAGGCCCCATCTTGCTGCCCTCAGGGCTTTTCCATCAACATTATCCAGGCAGTGAAGTCCAGCTGCATCCAAAAGCCCAAGGCAGATGCGCTCCCCGGAGCACCCCCGTTAGGTGGGTGCTGTAATAGCACAGGTGTCTCCTGGGGTGCTGGCCATGGGGCTGCCCCGGGAAACTCATCCCTTGCAGCACAAATGCAGCCATGAGCAGGGAGCGGGACGGGCGATGGTCCCGAGCAGCACCTGGTAGTAATTGCTGAGTCCATAGCGGCAGCTTTGCTGCTGGGCGCAGGCGGTGAAGTTCCAGCCGAAGGTGCAGGCCAGTCCCTCGCAGCCTGGCGAGCCCACTGCTACGCTGTCGTTCAAGTTGCCCGAGGCGTCCCGGACCACACAGGCACCTGGGGGGCATGCAGTACCCGCTCAGCACCTGCTCAGCACCCATTCGCCTGCCTTGCCAGCATGGGCCCAGCATCTCTCTGCAGTTTCACACAACTCGGACCCACATCCCGTTGCCTGCAACATCCCCGGAGTCCCTGCTGTGGGGCTGCCCCACCACACAGCGGCTGTGAGCAATGCCGTGAGCCGTGTTGCCCATCCAGGACGACTTTGACCCCTCTGTGGGGGTAGAAATGAGGTCTGGACCTGTGGCAATCTCCCCAGAGTATCGATGCTAGCATCCACAGCTTGCTCCCACCACCTCCATCCTCCCAGGGGGTCCCGCTCAGCTCACCCAAGGATGCGCCGCTTACCGATCGTAGCGGAAAGCACCAGGTAAGATACGGTGGTCCAGAAGATAGCCATCAAGGTGCCCTTGGGGATGGCCACGGCAGGATCCTGCCCAAGGGAGTCACAGAGAGATGTAAGACAGCTCTCCAGCAACACCGCTAAAAGGACATTTTAACTGTGGCTGCGACACTAGAGAAATTTGAATCCATTATGACATGAAGCCGCAGAGCATCTGCTGGCTGAGCCTCCCCGAACGATTCCAGAAGAAATAAAATAGTGTCTAAAAGTTGGATCAAAACCAAAGCCCTGTGGAGAATGGGGCCTGATCCCTGAGAAATGTTGGCTCGGTCAGTAACAGCCAAAACCCACCTTCAGGTCACCAGAAATGTTGGCCCCAGCCAGGATGCCGGTTGCTGAAGGGAAGAAAATGGAAAACAAGCCAAAGAAGGAACCGTCAGGTCCACGCCAATTGGGCACGAAGTTCTGGGCAAAGATGTCGGCTAAGGAGGAAGTAGAGGAGAAGCATTTAAGGTCTCTCAGAGGCCTTTCTCCTGGCTGAAGCTTCTCGGCACTGGCTGGAGGCACGTTGCTGGTGGTAGGTAACCCATGGAGGAAGACACCAAGCTTCTAATGACATCTCTCAGCGAGGAACACCTTCCCATAGCAAACTACTCCCTCAATAGCGGCAAAGAGCCAGGTTCCAGCAACGCCCTTCGACCTGCCCAACCTGCGGTGGACCCACCTCGGTAGCTGAAGAAGCCCTTTGCTTGCTTCTCGGCAGTGGCCGGGATCACTGTTCCCACCAGGTAATTTATGAAGGAAACCAAGATGACTAGGAAAAACAGTATCTGTGCCTGCCAGACCAGAAAGATCCAGCTGAGGGGATGGGATTTGGGCACCAAGAGGCTGACAAACTCATTAGGAGAAATTCTCGCCTGTTTTGGGGGAGCTACGGGCATCCTGAGCTCCTCGGATGCTTGGTGGGCAGCAGAGATGGCTCTTACCAGCCCAAGGGAATAAGGTGAGCGGAAGAAGCGAGCGTTACCTTGGCCTCCCACTCCATGCCAGCCAGGGAGATGCCGAGCAGCACCGTAACGGTGACGACCCCGATAATGCGGATGTCGTTGGTGGGGTCCACGATGAGGGAGTTATGCTCCTAGGAAGGGGGAACCGTCCACAAGGCAGAAATAACCCTTTCCCCTACCAAACCACTGGGATCTCCACGGGTTTTAGCAGTTGGTGGTTGAATGTTGGTGGCCCAACGTTAACACAAATGCTGATAACTCATGCAGCTTATGAGGGGAGGAGGTGGAGATGGAGAAGGTGGAGTGGATGGGACCCAGAGGACACGCGGAGCCGCTTTCTTACTTGCAGCAGGTCGCGGACGGTTTCAGCGAAGCCCACTGTGTGCATCGCCACGGCCACCGCGTTTGCGAAGGCAAAGATCAGCCCGATGGAGCCACCCAGCTCTGGCCCAAGGCTCCGCGAGATGAGGAAGTAGGTGCCCCCTGAGGTGGTGGGAATGCCCCGAGATGTTAGATGCCTCCCCTCCGTTTTTGGGCTCCCCCCTGTACCTCTCAGTCTGTGCCAGGAGTTCACATCCACAGGGCATCCCCAGGGTGGAAGAGACCCCCCCTAGGCGGGTGGAGGCCGTGCTGGGAAGTTGGACGCGCTACCTGACTTCACTTTGCCATTGGTGGATATGGCAGAGATGGACAAGCCGGTGATGGTGGTCACTGTCACAGACATCAGGATGATGAGCCACGTCAGGGCTGCAGGGAGAGGGCAACGCGTCGTTCCTACACGCCTCCCAGCCCCAAAGACCCCCTGGCCTTCCCTAGGAGACCTCCACAGACCCTACACATCAACCCTCTGCTGGCGCCTCCACCCTCCTAAGGTGTCCCGAGACCCTGGTCCCGCCTGCGATGCGATGCACTGCGGCACCTACCGATTCCCGCCTGCGCGGTGATCCAGGGCAAGCGCAGGTAAAGGATGACTCCCCAGATGTTCAGCATGCAGCGAATCTGGGGGGCACAGAGAGGCAGGTCCAGCCCTCAGTGCGCAGGCACCTGGGGACGGTCGAGGCTGCCCCAGCTCTCCCGCTCCTCTGAGCCAAAACCAACCCGCCGGGGAGGGCGCGGAATCGCTCAGAGTGCAGGTGCTCACAAAAAAGGGCAGGAAGATGCTCCCCGTGGGACGAGTTGCGCTCACCATTACGCCCTTCACCCATCCGAAGCGCACGGGCTCTGGCGAGGGGGTTCTGCCCGGTTGCCCCGCCACCTCCTCGGGCCCAGCCTCCGGCAGACCGTTGCTCCGCTGTGCGTCAGACACTGGTGCGTGGAAGCGGCCAGGATCAGGCTGTGGGAACAAAGGGATGAATGGCAGGTGAGGGCGGGCAGGGCCAAAGGCAGCTCAGGGGGGTGAGCTCTGGTTGAGCACACAGCTGGAAACAGCTGGGTTATCCCTCCAGCTTCTCCTGGGGCCATCCTGAGAACGTGCCCATGGGCACAGCACCAGTTACGGCACCAAGAAGCGAGGAGAAAGTGCCACGCCACGGACAGATGGCTAGGGGATGCCAGAGCTGCCGGCGGCAACGCTGAACCCTCCCTTACCTTGAGGATGGAGTGGAGATCAGCCAGTGAGGGCCTGCCCTTCCCAGCGTTGTCCACCCCCTTGCTGTTGGCATAGTGCTCGTAGGCGGGCACCACGTCCACCGTGTTGTAGCCAAAGGTCCTGGTGCAGAGGGTGCTGCCAGAGAGGTGGGTGCTGTCACAGCCGGCCCCCTCAGAAGGTGCGTAGGGTCCCCGGCCACCCTCCTCCATGCCTAGGAGGGTGCTGATGGTGAAGCGGCCGCTGCAGCGGGACAGGGTGGCGGGAAGCTCTGGAATGGGCAGCTCAGCCATCGTCTCTAGCGGGTGCGGGCCAGGGCGCGCAGCGCTTTATATGCGGCAAAACTGGAGCGAGGCACCCGGCACCCACTCGCCATCGTTGCTAATGGGGGAAAGGAATTGGCTCGAACCACCCCAAACTGGTCAGGGGGAAAAAAATAGCTGGAAGGGATATCAAAACCGCTGTAATAGGTGCCGCTGCCGCCCAGTGCTCGATGGCAGTGGCGATAAGAGATTTGAGATTAAGTCCTAAGGACAGATCAACAGAGAAATGCGGCGCTGAGTGTGCCTCCGGCCCCGACCTGAGAACATTCAGTTCCCACTGGGACTTATTATGGAAAATGGGAGCAAAGACTCCCACGCACCTTTGCCCTTCCCTGGGATATCGCCCCAGCCCTGGCAGATCCCGTAAATCATCTTGGCCGGCCTCCGGGTTGCTGCCTGTGGCACTGAGCTGGGCCAAACACCGAGAGGGAAATCAGTGAAACCAGGGGAGAGGGGGGAAGAGTGATGTCGAGGGAGGGGAGGGATGGCCCTGCTTCGACTCAGATGCCAGTGGGCTAGGGATATGGAGAGGCTGGGGAACACAGAGCGGTGGCAGCCGCCGTCCCAGAGTGATTGCCCAGGGCTGGGAGCTGGGAGATCTCTGGGGCCAGACAGAAAGAGATACCCACCGTCCCCCAGCCCCTCTTTCCCTCCTAACCCCTGGGATGGGGAATGGCTGAGCAACCAGGGTTCAAAACCTTCCCAGATCCCATCCCTGATTTATTGCCAAGCCACATAAACCCTTCCCCGCATCACAGAAAACACGAGGCAGGGCTGTGCTGCCGCTCAGCGTTCACCCTACCGCCGGCGAGGGCAGGGGGAGAGATGGGTGCCTTTCGCAGCTTTGCAGCCCCGTGTCACATGCACTCCTAAAAGCAGTTCCAGATAAGATCGCTGAAGACAGCAAGTAATAAAATCTGAGGGCAACACCGGAGCCTATTTGAATTTCAGCCCTGCCGTGCTGCGAGTTAATGGAAAATTCGGGCTGCTCGCCCTGCTGCCTCCGGCCGTCTTGTGCATTCACACCCCCATTTTAACCTGCTTTTCGAGGACTCGCTGCAGCCCCGCGGTGGTGTTTGTGTGCGAGCAGCCGCCCTCCACCATTGCATAAGCTCGGGCGCACATCCACTTCCCCTGGAAGCTGAGGACAGGCAGCAGTGCCCGTGTTCACGCGGCTCGGCCTTGGGAAGGCCCAGGCATCGCCACCCAAAATGCGCTGGCACAGGCGGTGCCTCTGCCATGCCCAACACGGGGAGCAGGGTGAGGTGAGGACAAGGAAAAAGCCGCATCCCAGCACCAGCTTCCTCTCCCAACACAGGCAGCAGCAGACTCAGGCTCTGCAGAAATAGCTTTAGTTTAGAACCTTTATTTCATCAAAACCACTATATTAGAACCACAGAATTGTTTAGGTTGGAAGAGACCGTTAAGATCATCAAGTCCAGCCATTAACCCAGCACTGCCAGGTCACCACTAAACCCTGTCCCTCAGCACCACATCTCCATGATTTTAAACTCCTCCAGGGATGGGGACTCCACCACCACCCTGGGCAGCCTGGGCTGGGCCTGGACAACTCTTTCAGGGAAGACGTTTTTCCTAATATCCAATCTAAACCTCTGCTGGTGCAATTTGCCCAAACCAACACCAATCACAGAGTCTCTTAAATAAAGGAAGAGGTCTCTGTTAAATACAACGTGGTCAAAGCTCCAGGAGAGGCAGGACTCCTCCAGGCACCAGCTGAAGAGCGAAGTGAGTGGTATGATGCAACCCTGGTGTAGTGAAATAGCCGGATAGTAGGATGCGCTTGTCGTCGGCCTGATTCACAACACCAGCTGCAGCAACAATACCGGTACCCTCCGGCGCTGGGAGGTGTGAGCAGGAGAGGAGAGCTGAGTGGCGTCCCTCAGGCCGTGAAGAGGTGCCAAGTTGCTTTCGCAGGGCTCTCCCTCGCTTCCTTCTGGCTGTTAAATATATCAAACGAACCTGAAGAGTTAGGCAGAGCGAGCTGCAAGGATTTACACGCGTCTTCTTTTAAAGTCTGCCAAAGTGCTATATTCCAACAGGCCTTTAATGAGGTTTTGATCGTCCAGTTTCCATCTCCGAGGAAGAGGGAACCTTACCGCCCTGGGCGACACGGGCCATGCGAATGACGCTGGGGTCAGTGCTGTGAGCAGGGCTCCGGTTCTTGGCACTGCAGGGAAGGAAGCTTGGGAAGAGAAAAGAGATGGTTGTCCAGGCAGCTGCTGGCACCTGTACCTGATGGTTACAAAGGGGTCATCCCTTATCCTCTTCCAGCCACCACCCTCCATCTTTCCAACTTCAGACCCAGACAGACACAGGACAGAAATGCTGGTAGAGGGACACTAACAGTGGCAGTATGTGAGCGCTGCCCCACCCCACAGACACAGATCTGGAATTACCAACTTCCTGGAGAGGCCAGGGTTTATTATGGCTGGGAAGACAAGTGTTGGGAGGGTAATGAAAATAAATTAAAAAAAAAAAAAGTATTCAACTCATTTTTTCTGAACACAATTTCTTTGGCTCCTGCAAGGAACACGGTCCAAGTACTGCTTTAGACAAACACAGCAGTGGTGGGAAACCGGTGGAGAATAGAGGAGCCACCTCATGTTGCAGGTCTCCTCTGGACAGAGGGTCTGGAAAACAAAACAAAGAAATCAGGATCAAGATGCAGAATCTGCAGTGAGTGGGGAAACCGAGGAACAGGTGGAGCAGCAGGAATGTATCTCAACAGCTACGTAGGCAGTAACCCGGCGGCATGAGCAGCTGGGCCAGCTGTACCCAGAGGGAACACAACAGGCACCATTGGGATAATACTTACAAGAATTAATGGTTTTGTGGGGATAAAAAAATTACTCCACGAACACCAAAGAAGTGGAGCTGAGGAAACGGGAGCAGCCGACAGCAGCTCCACAACAGTGTTTAGAAGGGGCCTTGAGGTACGTTCCAGCAGGTTTTCTGCTTGTTGGCAGAAACCCTGTTAATTCTCACATGAGCGAGTTGCCTTCCATTAGCTCAGTTAACCCCTGGGCAGAGCTTTAACTTTGGTTTTCTTTTCCTCTACTGGATGGATATCACAGGGCAGAAGTTTACACTAAATATTTCTGGATTTCCCTGCAAATCCCCATCACCCAAGGCCTCATCCACTGGAGGACATGCCGGTGAAGCTTTAAGAGCCGCTCTGCTGACACCACAGCACTCGGGGACATTTTGTTGCCCATGAGCCGTGCGAGCCATGGAAAACTGACCCGGGGACTCTGTGTGGCTCTGCTGTACCCACACCAGGACACAACATCACGTGCTCTCAGGGCAAACACCGTTTCACATTTCCCTCCAATCTCCTCCAGCAACACGAGCTGCATCTGACTCAAAGCAGCAAGCCACCCGTAGGATATATCTCATCTACCTGGAGGATCTTTATTGCTGAGAATTAGTCCCAGAGTAGGAAAAAGCAGATGGAATTATCCTGAATTTAATCTGCAGCATTCATCCATACATTATTCTTGAACAAAGGGGCATAGCTCCACTGACTTCAGAAACTTGTCAGTACATACGAATAAATTCAGCCCAGAGAACCATCCACTGCTCTGCTGCAAACTGCCTGGCCAGCTACAAGCAGTAACTTGCTTGGGTGTAGCTGCGCACCGTCGTGGTTTTCCACTCGACCCGTGTCCGGCCGCCTAGGCCTTTTGAAGCCCTTTGCGCCTCAGGAAATTGGAGGCAGCTCGCACTATGCCCTTGACAGCGACACACTGTGAATGCCAGCGCTACTCCATGTTGTAAAGGGCGTGTTTCGTGACACCTCCTTTGCACAGACTGTGCCAAACACACGGTATGAGTTTAGCGACACCCCAAAACAACCTTCTAACGCATGAACTGTTTAGAAAACCAAGGCTAAGCCCGCACATTAGCAAAGCAGGAGTACAAAGGGTTAACAAACTTCGCTCCAGCAGCAGGTCTGTGGTCAGAAAGCTGAGGGAGCAGAACCGGGCAGTTCTCTCCATCTGGATTAGTGTGAAGTGGAGAGAGAACAGCGGCATCTGGAAAACCACGGGGCTGCCTTATTCAGCAAGGCACGAGCACGTGCGTCAGCATCTACCTCCGTGCAGCAAAGCCCTCGCAGGCGTGCAGAGGAGAGCCAGCTTTGCCAAAGCTCGGAGCTGGGACCCGCTGCTCTTGGGAAGGCGGCAAGATGGATGGGCTGCAAAGTTCACTGCCTGCACAGACCTAAGAAGAAATCACAGGGCAATCAACAAGAAATAATTTCATTCCAGCCATCTGTGGCACCTTCTGTTCTATCCACAACCTCTCACACCTTGTCTGAAACAGGGCCAGGTCTCACCTTTCCAGGGTTAGTTTCAGGGCTTTGAATCCCTGGGGTTTATTGTCCTCTGTCCATCCATCACAGAAGGACCATCTTGGCTTTGGAAAGTATGAAGTAATTCAGTTTCTGTTTAGAGTAGAAAGATGAGAGGCTGGAATCACAAGCACTGGGCACAAAGCGAGCAAACTGCAGAGGGCCATCAATTTTCTCTTTTGCTAACACCCGAGAAGCACCAGAAAGCATCTGCTACAGGTGTCGTCAAAGGGCAGGCAGAGAAAAGGCAACTTGCTGTCTTTAAAGGGTCACCAAGTTCAATGCTTGAGCTGGGAACCATGGCAGTGAGGCAGCATGCTAGCTCAGCCGAGCAGGGGATGGGCAGAAGATGGGAGAGCTGAGCCTCACAGGTCTTTCTGTCCCTGTGTGAAGGGAAGAGAGAATTGCCATGGGAAGGTTGCCTGCACCCTTCCCAACAGACTCCGGCAGACGCTTGCCCAGGTCAGTGGTTGCCTGAGGACGGGCAGAGCCTTACCGGCCGCTCTGTATGAGAGGTGGTTGGGTGCAGGGAGTATCCCAGGGGCAGGGGCTGAGAGCCAGCAGGAAAAACGTAGGAGCAGGGTTTATCCTGCAGGATCACACACAGGGCGACCCTGGCCCAACCACGGCTGTTGGGAAAGACCCCACATTCTGGCACCTGCTCTCTGGCAAACCTGTTCTCTGCGGGGTTGGACAAATTCTGAACTGAGACCCACCAAGAACCATTCCCACACCGTTACTAGCTCAACCTTTCCACGCTCGCTGCTCATGTCTTGCTAGGCAACTCGATGCCCCTGCCCCGCCATGAGCTCCTTGGTAACTCACCAGGTTCCCTTTACTCACAGGGTGGTGTCCAGGTGTCACTCAGCCTTCAGCTGACACAATCCTGCCTGTGGTACAGGACCGTGCCGTGCCACACACTTCCCTACCTCTATCGGCTGGGAGCCCCAGCAGCCAGTTTGCTAATGCCACGAGAAACGGGTTTGGGCTTCTTGGCAAGCTAAGGGCTTTGCTTCCTACCCAAAAGGTTCACAACATTCATGCTACAATTCTGGTGGAAAAAGTAATTAGGAAATTGTCATCAATCCAGTCACAACATCCCTCTCTGCTGTTCAACTCAGATACTGCAAAACAGAGGGCAATATGCGCATGTCCACATCAGCCCTGACATTTTGTTGCCCGCTCTGCCTCCAGGACCTCAAGTGTTCCGGTATCCCAGTAAAACAGCGCGAGGGTGTGGCAGCAGCAGGGCAGAGCGGCATGTGCACAGTAAGAACGGCCCCCACCAGTATTCCCATCTCATTCCAAAGACAGGCAGCAATTCCAAAGAGAAAAGCTCGTGCTGCAATACACGCCCTCGGCTTTCACATTAATATAATTGTAACTCAAAATGTATTAAGCTGACTGGATTTTAACGGTCCTCGCTTCAATAGGACTCAGGTTGCCCAGTAAACCAACAGCAGTAGCCACCCACGCCCAGTGCATCCATGCTGGGACTTCTCTGGTCAGCTTCCTTACCTCTGGGTGAACTCGATACGGGAACGTTTGGGATGCAACTGGCTAAAACCCCACGTGTCCATCACAAAAAAACCCCTCTCCTACCAAAAAATACCTGTTTCCAATCCCGGCTGCTCCCACGCAAGCTTCAGCGGAGCTCCAGGGTTCGCAGAGCCGCGTACATCCCAAGAGATGGAAGGTTGTTCAGCGTCAGGAGCCTGGGCAGCACACAGAGCTCCTCCGTGCCGCACGAACACACGTGCCACACGGGATGACAGCGGTGTCACACGCGCGGTGTGACAGAAACAGATTTTCAACATTTAACATGCATTCAAAAAACAAAACAGCCTCAAATTTCCAAGCTGGATGTTCAGTGAGCATTAAATCAAAGTTTGTTTCTGCTATAAAACTGCTCATTCACCGCCCTGTTGCAGATCTATGGATTGTTTCTGTGCACACCACATTAACTAATTAAGAACGATTTTGGAAATAGAAACCAATTCAAAACAAAATGAATAAAAACATAAACCCACAAAAATCAGTGAAAATGAAAATGTCAAAAAACAAACAGAAATCAAAGAAATTTATTTCCGTCAACAAAAATACAGAATACAAAAGGACACTGGTCCCACCCTCTGAACGTACGAAAGACGCGGGCCCCGGCCGCCGCAGCCCCGAGCGAAAGCTGCTCTGCTAATTCATGAGGACCTCCATCTGCACCAGCCTCGCGTTCGTGTCTCCCGATGTTCTGTAAGGGATCATTCCAGCAAACGTTATCAGCGCGCGAGCTTGAGATCGAAGTTGCTAAAACAAACAGAAAAAAAAACAGAAAAATAAAATGCGGTTACTTTAGTGTCAAAAAGCCCATGATGAAGGCTGAGCTGGACAGGAGTGAAACGCTTGTCTTTCCAAATAGGCAAATGTAATCTTTATTTCTCTGGACAGAGCATCTCTGCATTTGGAAGGAAATCCAATTCTTTCCTTTTCCAGCTATTAGAAGCACCTTGAGTTACCCTTTCGCTTAAAAAAAATTTTAAAATATCCCATTTACTTAAAATTACCAAAGAAATTCCATTTTCAACAAGGCAGGGCATTGCTGTACTGCAGCGGTTTTGCAATTCCTGTGGGAAGCGGGGCTCCCCCAGGGCGACCCAATTCTTCCCCAAGTTGCAGAACATAAAGTGTCGAAACGCAGCAGTAACACTCTCAAAGCAGAAGCACTAGAACCGACCCGGTGGTGCCACACGGAGCCAGAGGATTCCAGCACTGCCTACAACATACCGACGGCCTTCCAGGCTCTCCACTGCGTATCACAAGGCCAGCAGATGTGGCCAGTACCTTCAGAGAGCTTTGCCTGAAGTCACTAAGCTCCTTCTCGAGCACCAGAAGGCTACGTAACAGCTGAAGGAATTCAGGAATAATTGGTTTCCTTTGTTAAAACAGTTGGTAAATGAAAAGGGAAAATCATTCCAGTAACTGGCAGAGGTCAGGAGAACAGAGAAAGCCCCAGTCTTTATGGAAAACTGGGCAGACTGGTTGTTTTGATTGGTCACAGTGTTTTCCTCTCAAATATTCAGCTCCTCTAAATTAGTCTGCTTGAAGATCCCACTGTTTAATCTACCGGCTGCAGGGAAAGCCGAAGCAGCTTTGGCTGCTGTGGGCACGTGGACGGTAAATCTGACAGCAGGAACATACAAGCTGGGAAGCAACCGAAGCCCATGACATATCTGGGAATGGTTATAAACACCATCCCCGATGCCCATCTGGGCAATTCTGCCCCTTGTTCAGGCGGATGTTAAACCAGTCAGTTATTCGGTGGCATCAGAGGAGCTTTGGAAGATGAACATGGAAAAGTCGAGATGCTCATCTGTTTCTTTCAAGACACCATCTAAATGCCACTGCTTCAGTCAGCTGTGCAAGAATCCTTATCCTTCAGCTTTACACATCAGGCAGGAAAGTAGATTTCCTTCAGCCGTTCTGTTTCCATGACCCCGTCTGAAGGAAAGCTGGGACTGTCCAGAGACCCGTGGCCCAGCTGTGACACAGAGCAGAGCTCCCAACTTGCGCTGTGCTCCTGCCTGGCTGAGGATGGATCGATGCCTGAGCTGCAGTGGAGGCACTTCTCCCTGCTTTGAGAACCAGCAGACCTCTGGATTAATTGCCAAAAGCTCCCATGACAGCTTCCCTAGTTGTAAGTTACCACCAACGCATCGGCTGCTTAAGAAGGTGGCCTGAAAATCACTTCTTGAGTCCCAGTTGCAGCCAACGCTCCTTCTAGTCTGCTCCCAAATCTGTTACACGGGGAGGTTGTGTCATTATGTCTGACTGCTGCTGATCAGTGGAGGTCAAAACTGGTGGTAGATGGAAGGAAAAAAACGCAACAAAGCAGCACATCAAGGCGTCCGACTCCTTGGATTTAAAATATTAAGAGGCAAAAACTCCCAGTGTGACTAAGAAAGGCTTAGGAGCAGCACAAGTCACTGTTCCCTCTACCTGTTCGGTAGCAATGATACCAGAGCTGCTCTGTTTTTAAAAATCAAAACAACATGACAGGTAGTAAAACTTCAGGAAGAACGAGCAAAGGTTTGCAGAGGTTAAGAGCGGCCTGGAGGTCTAGATGTTCTATTGGATGTAATTACTTAATCAATGTTAGAGGTGCTTGCAACTTAAAATAAGACCACAAATGAGAAAAAAAAAAATTCCATTCCTTTCCTGACCTAATTTTGCCACTGAGATAATGTCCTTGGGCTGCTCTGGAGAGTCGGCCACCCTGGATCGGGGCGGGGAGCCTATGACATTGCTGTCACGCACCCACGGCATCTGGGTCAGCGCTGGCACCGCAGCTGCAGCTTCCGGCACTGCAGTCTGGGCTCGCTGCAATCTCTGCCAGAAATCTCACAAAGTGGATCAGGCCAAACGGGACAGGACTTTGCTTCCTCATTCCCCAAACTAATTAATGGAAATACATTTAACAAAAAAAACAAGAAAAAAACCAAACCAAAAAACAACCACTGAAAACACAGCTTAGGTAATTTCATTCTGACATAAACAAAGTGTATAAAATACCAGCTGCGACTCCAAACGCGATCATTTCTGAATAAAGCCTGTTTTATCTGCAAAGCAGGACAGGAGACATTCCAGCAGAGAGCATTACTGGTTCAGGGGGCTCCGCAGGCACTATTCCTCTCCACACTGCCCTTGCTGCCAGGTTGCAAAAGCCCCTCTACTCCTCACCCATTCCAGCAGAATCCCATCACTGAACGGTGCTTGGTACCAGCGGGCAAGTTCAAGAACCATGTGTTCCCACTCTGGGGAACTCTGTTCCCCAGAATAAGCCTCAAACTTACAAACAGCTACTATCTCATGTTTTCAAATTCTTCTGATGAAAAGAGGGATCTGAATCTGTCTGCTCTGACGGGTTGAGAAAAATCCCGGGATTTCAAAGAGCTATTCAAGGAAAGGTCATTTCTTGCTTGCACTGTCTACTGAGCAATGAGCTGAGGTTGTTAAAGCTTCTGAAAGAGTCTGGTTTCCCCTCAAATTTGCTTCTCCATGGAAAAAGGAAAAGCTGCTTTTCTCCAAGGGACATTCAAAAGAAAAATTCTTGCCAAGCACAGCCTGCAGATGCTCGTCTCTGTCCAGGCAAACGGGGAGATTTTGCTGAAGAAACATTTCTCACATTTGAAGCGTCCTCATTTCTTCCCACCACTAAAATTGCCCAAGTTGCTTCCCAGGCAGGGAAAGTGAAGTGATCTAGATTATCTACTCCCACAGCCTTGGAGGAAATTCTTCAGGGTAAAATAAAAGTGGAACACATTCTAAAGCTACCCTCGTCCTACCTCCAGTGTCCCCATGCCTGGTTCTCTTCTGTGCATGCAAATGTTTAGGGAGCTACAGCTACACCACAAGGCCAGAAGCTTGAGTAACAAAATCTGAAGCCTGAAAAAGAAAACTTTCAAGCGTTTGTAGCAAGGGATGTTGTCAACTGATCTCCACAATCTGTTTCTGAAGCAGGCTGGGAAGAGGCACGCTGTTGACAGGATACAACATCACGGTGGCTTCCTCCTACACAAACCCCTGCCCTGCTGTTCCCATCACTGATCAGCCCAACGATCTTTGGTAGGCCATGGTCACAGGATTCAGGCTGAGAAGACAACTGACAACAATACACCCCTACGGAGACAGTAAATGCTTCTACATAATCACAAATCACAAACCCCAAATAAACAGCTCGCTTGGAAAGTGCAGAGCTAAGCCTGTTTGCTCGGTGCCAATGTTGTGATCACGCAGGGTAGGAAATAGACTGCATCACCCTGGGATGTCTTCATGTCATAGAATCATAGAATCATAGAATCGTTGAGGCTGGAATAGACCTCTGAGATCATCAAGCCCAGCCTATGACCCAACACCACAACACCAGCTAAACCATGGCACTAAGTGCCACATCCAATCTTTCCTTAAACACCTCCAGGTCGGCAGAATCAAAGGTGGGAGAAGCCCAAGCAGCACGCAACCCTCTCTCAAAGCTGCCCATCAAGAGTACCAGCGTAGCTGCAAGGCAGGACCCCAGAACTGCCCAGACCGTGCCCCAGAGACAAAAGCTGTAGCTGTACTTCAGCCTTTCATTTTCTGATGTAATTTGAAAATGCTATTAAGACTTTTACCAATATTGCCATTGACAGATGAAAGCACTTTTGCAGATGACTTAAGCCTGGAATAAACCTGGCTGTGGCCCAAGTTGGTTTCCATTCTCGAAAGGAGTCGATACTCATTTCCTAATCTCTAAGATGGGATGAGCGGTTTGGCCTTGGGTTTCAAGTGCCTGCAGCAGCTTTAGCTTAATGAGAGTACAAGACCAAAGCCAACGACAGCTAAGTTGAGAACCTTTCTGCTCAACGCAGCAGGTTTACAGGTGAGTGCCTGCCAGTCTGCTGGGCTCTTCCAGTGGGACCTCTTCTGAGGCTTGCTAAAGGCGTACGCTCCCATCAGTGGGTGGGGGAAATGCTTCAGCAGCAACTCCAGCAGTGAGGCCAAACTCACTGCTGTCAGTCGTCCAAACCAGGCAACCAGACCAAGCACCACTGCACCCGGATCCAGCTGCTGACGCCGCTGCAGAGGCAGTGGAAAAACGCTGGCAAACTGCTACAGCCATTCTCCAAGGGAATGTACACCACACCTTGGTGCGTTGCCCAAGGACACTCGGAAAACGTCAGTACACATTACTAGCGAAGCAAGCTAAGGGGAGCAGCCAAGGCAGGTCTTTCGACCAGACACCAGTTTTGTGTGAACAGGGCACTGACTTAAATAAAAGGAGCGGAAATCAGGCGATTGAAAAACAACAGCGCCATTGTCAGGGCAGCAACACCAAGCACCCTAGAGGCACTACACTGGCCACGTCTCTTAACTACTTAAAATCACTCCAAGAAGCAAAATGAACACTTGTTTTCCCTTGCCAGGAGGAGGATATCTAGTGCAATATATCGTAAATAGCTCAATGCCATTTAGAGCAACACCCCTGCTTTACACAAAGTTGAAGTTATGAGAGACTAGTCTCAAGATTCTAAGTAACGGAGTAAGTCAAAAGTGAAGGCCATTAGAGATTCACAGTTATTTGAAGCCAAATCCCTTGAAATCAAGGGGAAAAGGAAGTAGGAAAACTTGTCAGACAGTGAAGATAATCATCTTACCGAATCTCTGTCTTCCATTACCCGCTGGGGTCTGGCAGGAGTGGCTGGGCTTGTACCTTTCATCCTCTTGTACTGGGTGAATAGAATATTCATGGTTGCGAGCAGGACCTCAGATAAATTGTGTCTGATCTACAGAAGGAAGAGAGGTGGAAAAAAAAAAAAAAAAAAAGAGAGGACATAGTACAATGAAGAGCACGTTGACAGCATCATTACCCTTGCTATAAGACATCAGAAAATCAAAGTTGAAAATCACTCATAAAACAGTCGTACATTGATTGGCTGCCTCTGCTGGGATTAGAAAAAGCGATGCAGCATTTTGAGAGAGACGCGCACAATGTACTACACCTTCATATTTGACAGCAACAGTTCTGCTAAACCCCAAGACACCTGAAGACAAACCACTCGAAAGCACTCCAAGACACACCAACACTGTCTAAAAGAGAAGCGGTCACCCTCTAGTGAGAACAGTTCAAGAGCAGTAATAGACTTCCACCATGCTTTGTCTGTTAATACCTGAACACAGGAGTTCCTCCATCTTGGAAGGAAGGAAAGACAAGACCCTACAAATACTCGGTGACCATTAAGAGCACGGAAGAACTAAGTCAGCAGCATGGTTGGAAGTTTTCAATACTCTGAATTCCTGAATCCAACTCAGTAAGTTCAGAGAGATTCAGATCTGCAGATGCCTTCTGCAAAATGGAGACAGGATTTCCACGCAGGGAATTCTAGTGCTCCAAAGAGCGGCACTAAGGAGAAAAAGCTGCAAGCCAAGAATCTACTTGTATGAATGCAAAATAATCCCATCCTATTTTCCCATTAAAGGACAACAACAATGAGATGACGAGGTTTTAAGATCCTTTTAACAAAACAAAAGGCTTTTGGAAGCTAAGCCCAAGAGACATTACTCACTTCATCGCTGAAATTCCGGAAGGCAGCAACTCTCTCCTCTATGCAATCTTGGCTAAGAGGTACAAGCTTTAGGCGTTCGATAATCTTCAAAAAGAAAAGCAGGAATCAGGGCAGAGAATCAACATTTTAGGTACCATATACTAATAAAGTACGTTATTGAAGTGTTACTAAAATGCTCCTGATTCCATTCAAAAGGAATCATTTCATTGTTACTTCTTGGTTTATCTCTTCACTTTGTTGAGCAGGAATATTTTGTTCAACATCTACAAAACAGAAAGACCTTCCCCACTATCAAGCAACAAACTATCAATTCCTAAGTATTGCAGCACCTTCTAACTTATTAAATAGAATCTCTCATTTTAAGCGATGTTACTTGAGACAATCCCAGCTTTCAAGGGCGTTAGGAAGGCTGCACTTCCACACAGAACTCTTAAAACTTACATCAAAGGCCCTGTCAACGTGACCAGCGTGATATTCATCAAAAAACGTGATTAAGTCTAGCAGAAGGTAGAACGTGGAGTCAACGGATTTCTTTGCACTTATCCCCTGAGCTTTGTACCTGAAAGAAATTGTTTTACAATTTTACTGCATAAAATGGCAACCATTTACAAACACGCTTTTTCAATTCTGGGAAGCGGAGACATCAAGCACAAGGACAAAAGGCGTCTAACAACAGGACGGATTTAATTTTCCTTAACCAGGAAGCAGAATTTTCAGAGGCTGGGGCTTTTAAAAAGACTTCTATTCTCTTCCTCGATTTCCATCAAATGCAGCATTTATTTCCTTCTAAATGTTTACACTTCCTACATTCACGGGGAAAGCAGTGCCAGGAACCGGAGACCCGCAAGGCAAGCACTGTAGGAGCGTGTTTAACACCCTGTTTTACAGCAGACAGCTCTCCAAGCACAACCTCCTGCTTCAGGCAACAAGTTAAGACTTAGAAATGGATTAGAGGCTTCTGCGTGCTCACTCTAGCTATGCTTGCTAGGAGATGAGCTGGAGGGCTGGCTGCTCTCAGCTCCTAACAGCAGGAGGGCAGAAAGGAGCTCTTTCCTCAAGGTAATGGCAGTCAAACGCACGGTACACACCACGCGCTGGCGCTGCTGCGGAGGAGGACACCAGACAGGCTCTCGGTGTTTCCTGTTAGGTGTCTGCCCTATTCTGGAAACACCCCCGGAATGCAGAGGAGGAGAAGCTGCATCGCTACAGTGCTGTCTGCAGTCGGGTACAGGGAGAAAAGCCCCGTGTTACGTTTTAATTGGCAAGACAACGAGCTAAATCAGAACTGTTCCGGCTTTGCAGCCGTGGAGGTTTGCACCTGTAAAGAGGCGTTATTGAACAATAATATTTAGTGCTGTCATACAAACCAAAGCAAGCAGCAAAACAAAGCCCATTACGGCCTTTGCTTAAGCTTTAAGCTCAAGTCACAGGTTTAATTCTCCTTAATGTCTGCTACCCAAATGACGCCCTCACTAAGTCAATACGGCACCAATTTTCACTCAGTCTGCAGTCCAACTAAATGAAGGAAATGCTGACTGAAGGACTGACTGGCAAATGCCACTTGTCAAAAGAAGAAAAGCAAAGGCCTCTAACTGAAATCAATACATTTCTCTATTTGTTTCCCCAAGTTTGAAGTGCCAGCAAGTGTGCTCCATTTATTTTTATTCTCTCCCCAACAGAAGGTTTGAGAAAAAGCAGTAAGATGTTTCTCGCAGGTACCCACATTTTGCTCTAGTAAAATACAGGAACTGTCCATGGCAGTCACTGTGACAAGACACACCGAAAGAAGATGATCTAAAAAAATCCCAAAGCTATTTTGCAATTACAGCTTTTCAGAAGCAGGCTATTTCTAATTTCTAGCCGCTAATGAATCTTGAGCATTGCTGTCTTTCAGACACGTATCCTAATTAACACTCTGACACCGCAGGGTGACATTCCTTTTGGTGATTTCCATGTCTCTCTCTTTTCGAAACACCACATGGCACTTTCCTAAAGTGACACGCTGCGAAAATGAGGTCCTCTGGTTCCATTAGCCACATACACACCTCAGCTTAAATGTTCCCTTTTAGCTCTCATTACAACATCAGTAACAACCAGTTTTCGGACAGCTACTGAACTCGCCGCTTTGCTGTTACAACTCAAAATTACTGGGTTTGTAGCTCTCTTTTAATACTACTCCAAACAAGTGAGGTGTGTGTGGTGGTTCTGCAACCGTTACGGTATTTTGCTTTTAAAATAATCTAAACCATACAGTTCATTACATGTATTGCTCCTTACTAGACTCTGTCACCAGTTGGCAATTCTGCAATTCCCTTTTCCTGATTCACCTACAGATAAAAGCTTCTTGGGAAATGTACCTGCCCTGCCCCTGAAGACTGTGTTCCTAGTTTCAGTACTACAAGCCATAAGAAGTAGGATGGGCTAAATTCTGACCTCTTCTCTGTCCTCCTGAATGCACTGCTGCAGATGCCATGGTCCAGCCAGCAGAAACAAAGTCAGGAACAAATACCCACTGAACTGACAGTCCCAGGTCAGGTCTAGGCAAATCACCCAGTCCTGCCCCCTCAGTCTTACCTCTCAGCAACGGAATGAGCCATGTTCTTCAATCGCTCTTTGTTCGACTGGGGAGTGCTAATCTGGGGAACCACAGGACTGAGGAGCTTGTTCATCAGTTCTAAAACTTTATCCGGGTTCTGTCGGTATTAGAAGTTACACACAGATAAAAGGGGCATGATGGGACTTAAGTGTTTTCAGTTCACTGAAAATTCAGACAGGTCTCGCAGTGGTGACTACCGCAAGCTCAGAGATGCCTCCCTCCCATAAAAAGTCAAGATCGTATCAGCCATGAGCAACATAATGCTGCTGGCTCATGCGAAAAAAGTGTTTTCCCTTAATTTCCCTCTAAAACAGTGGCTGTGGTTGTATCCACTTTTATTTCAAATATCAAAAGGAAACTAGAGTGCTCACTATGAAGCCCAACTATTTTAGGCTTCAATTTAACATCTGTGAAACTGGAAGAGCACACTCCAGCTAAATAACTTCACTAGCCACAATAAAACCATGCATGGGGCAGTCTCTTCAAAAGATCACACTGGTCAAGAACCAGGATATCTTGAATCGAAAGGTGCTGGAGCATAGTCGAGCTGGGTTCGCTCACTGACACCCTTTCTCCACGCAGCCAATGTTTTTTCTTTAACGGCAGCAGAAATAACCTGCTTGAGCAAGGGTAACTCAATCTCCGCGATTAAATTTAACCTCCTAATCACTGGGGGAACATTTGGGAAAAAAAATAGTGAGCCAGGTACACATTTCAGGCAGCACACAGTAGATATTTACCTTTGCAAGGTCATAGAGTTTTGCAGCTTCTTCAAACAGTCCTTTATTTTCTGCTGCAGCAGCCACTTTGTTAATGACGGGTTTTGTGTCACTTGTGAACTTGTCTATCACTCCAGGCTAAAGAGGCGAGATGAAAACAAAAGGAGAGAAGAGAAATCAGAATATTTAAAAACTCCCGAATATTCTGTCAAGGCAATGAATATTTTACATGTTGGATTATGATTAGAATGGCCTGTACATTTCCATGGGAACAAGCAAAAGGGACACGTTAAAAATAGAAAGAGCCCTTGTGAGAGAGACTTTCTCCAAGATGGAGTCAGTACTGAGACATCTGAGGTTTCTAACTCATTCAAAACGACCCAGATAACAGGTCAAAATGTAAATTACCTTAATTGCTGTTGACACTTTACAGAGGAGAAGAAAACACAAAAGCATATAACGTGCTGGGGTCTCCAGGGATGCTGTCCGTGTATACTGTGTATACTGGCACGACAGGTTGCAAGTGAAATTTTACACGGATAAATGAAAAGGTGACAAGAATTTCAAAACCAACAATAAACACAAGTAGAATAGAAGAGAAGAAAGAGTCAAGGATCTCTGGAAAGGACTTTACTGTAGTTAAGGATGTAAAAATAAGACTATACAATCTAGAAGAATTTCTTTTAAAACTAAGAATGCTGGCTCCATACCAAAGACAGGAATACAGTTACATTTAAAGGAAGTTGAGCAAAGAAATGAAAATCAGATTTACCACTAATATTTAAACCAAAAACTTACAAAGAAGTGTAAAATGCAGAAGTATTTGCAAGGATTACTGAGTTACCTCGCTCTCATGTGTGCCATCTCACTGCTTTTAAACTGACAGCACAAGAACATCTAAAAGACAATCCTGCCAAAAAGAACTTTTTCTTTTTTGACAGTGGCAATGATTGCACCATGAGCTATACTCTTAAAATCAATATTTAAAGAATTCTGGAGTCTGCTTTACAAAGAAAGTTGCTGCAGCAAACAGAAAAACTTCATTGCCTAAAATTTTAATCATTTGCCTGCACTCTCCTCTTTTCAGGTGAAACCTTAAGGTTTCCTTTATCTTCTGGCCATATAAGCTTTCATTTTACTTTTAGATTACTGCTTTTACAGCAGAAGTAAGATCCATCACAACTAAAAATGGCTGATCTTTGATCCAATACATCATATGGAAAGGACAGGTCAGCTGTGGCTATGCCTAGGGTCTGTTAGCCCTTGCTCTCTTCATTAGAAGATTTTCTAATGGCTTGCCGTACATTTCTCCTCGGAGGAGAACGAGGAAAGTGTCACACGGATAGTTTTCACATGTACACCTCAGTTAACAGAACAATCTCACAGCCACTTATAAGCAATTCATTTTTACTCATGTGGACTAAATTTCATTTCCTCCCCAAAGTTATCTGATGCTGTTTGTTTCTTTAGTTACCTTGGCTGTCTACAGGAACAGTCTGCCCTGTGGTTCCTGACCTGCTTTCTGATAGAGCAGGTGACAGATTATTCTGTAAAAGGATCTTACACTTGGAGAACTTGTATTTATTCAAACTAATAATTTGGCTAGTGAAGAATGAAGAAAAGTAAGGTAGCCTCATGACAACTTTGGAAATCACATACGGTTTGTACTTCTTATGTAAAATATAAACATACATTGTCAACTCACCTTCCTGCTACCGTCATTTTCCAGCTTTCCGAGAATCATATCAAACTATATCCATGCAGATGTAAAGTAAGAAAAAAGGGAACAAAATCAGAGGGATGAATTGCACATATTTCACAATTTACTAAGTACAAAGATGAAGTAACGAACTAATTAAAAACAGCAATCAAGGTGAAAATTGTATGTCTATAAACAACAGGCAAAAAGACATGATTAAGTATCTTAAACATACGCTCCTTGCAAGATCTCCTGTCATCTGGATCTGCATCAGGCAGGAAGAGTAAACAACTGTTTAAAATTGTCCTGTCTAATAAAGATTTCAGTGAAGTAATTCGGTTTGGTTTCAGTGAGGAAGGCAAAACACGGCCAAACATACCTCTCTGCTTTCAATCACCAGTTCGCTAACACAACGCAAGAACATATTCTCTCCTTGGCTGTCCTTGTCATTCCTATAGGAAAAAAAAAAAAAAAAAAAAGGAAGGAGGAAGGTACTCCTGCTTCTGAGGACTTCCCAGATAAGAATAATTAAGCAGTAATAACTCGGAGTAAAATCTAAAGACATATTTTAGCTCCTACCTGAGAAAGTAAAAATACTGCAGAGCTTCCCTTGGGTCCGTCGATTCAAACTTACGGGTGTAAAGCATCAAAAGCCGCACAAAATTTAGACGTCTGATGCCAGGAGGGTCACCAGCTTCGTGACTTACTGCAACGTCAGAAACAACTATCTCAGCAAATCTATTGCCAGAAAATGTCGTTCTGATCTTCACCTCAAATTAGTCAGAGCCATGACCCAGAGCTCTAGCACAGCTAAAACAATTAACGTTTAGGAGATTGTTCTGATAAACGCCGGTTCTTTGATCAATTATATAGACCTGCAGCATATACAGGGTACTCTAAGGCCTCAGAAAGTATTCTTCTATTGTAAAGGAAATATGCAGGACTCACATAGCTGTGCACTCTGCCCAGAAGATTTCAGGAGCAATTTTAACTCAAACAGGACCAATGCAACATGAACAGCGTGACAACGCAAGCGCTCCGTCCGGAAGAGAAAAGCAATTGCAGCTTCAAACTGTGCTGTCAAGAACAATACTTGGAAGTAGAGGAAAGGCTGCTGGTTCACTGTAAAATGTGATTCACCTGAAAAAAACCACACCCAAAGACAAAACAGCAATGCACACAGCGTAAGTGAAAGTGGTTTTGCAATCAGCGATCACGGACAGCGGACGTTTCCGGTCACTAAGCATCGCTACTGTTTTTTCAGTACCAACAGAAATAAACACGCTAGACAAATCTGACTCTCTAACCACAGGGCAGTGGCGTATCTCTAATTCTTTCACTGCAAGTATGTCACAAAGTATCACAGCATAAAGATGTATTCAGGAACTGAATTAATTGATTGGAAGATGATTACAGGAAAAGGTACCCTCTTGGGCTATGGATGTTCCTAAAACTTTCTGAAGTGGAAGGAACTGCGATTTGGGTCCCCAGAAAATTACCTGAAACAGTAATTTAAGGGAACAACGGACGCACACAGAGAAAAGCCTTGGAGATTCACGCATACATTAAATCGTGATTGCTTTTCTGTCTGTATTCCAAATGCTGGAAGTTATTCTAAAGGACCTCAGCAGATTTACAGAGAGAGAAAGCAATCCATAAGTCAGCATGGATGAAGCACAGATTGCAATAGTGCTGTTCAGAGATGAATATTCACTCTCTGGGTCGCTGGGCATACACAGGACTAATTCATCAGGTCTTACTGGAGTCTGCCATTAGGCTGTCCACGGATACCCCAAAGACGCCTGTTGCTAGTGGAGAGCTACAGGGCTTTATATGGCAACAACTGGAAAGTTCCCTAAGCAGAAAAGCAGAACATCAAGTAACACATCTTTTTGTGGCTTCTTACCATAGTCTTCTAGCAGCTGCTTCTGGAACTGCGATAATGTTAGTCGGTCTTGTGGAGAACTTGCTCCATCGTCATCAAAACACACTTGGTTCAGCTAAAAAGACACATCCAAGAAAGAAGCACAGACATTTCAACTTCACCTTGCAGAAGGGGTGCAATCAGAAGATCTTCGGTCCGTTTGAACCCCCCTTTAGACCTGATGAACTAGAAACACTTCTAGTCACAACATCAGGTCTATCCACTGCTGGGAAGCAAAAATCTGTAATGCAGCAACCGCAGAAACCCACACAGATATAACCCAGGGCTCCTTTTGTACCTGTCCATACCATCCAACTCCGACACTAGGACTCCAAAATCTCACTTAGCAATAATTAAAAGCAGTTTTATCAAACTCAGTCTTAACAAATACTTCATTTTACTCCCTCTTCTTGATAAAGGAGAGAAATGGGTCCTGACCAGTACCTATCACACCCCTGCCAAAACTGTAAGGACTCCAGACTACACAGATGTCGCCAGCATCTTCTTCTGCCAACTGACACTGATATTCCAGCCATAATTCAGATCCTCACTATAGCAAGCTAAGACTACCTGACAAAGATCAGTGTCAAGTGAAGAACACAACACTTCCAAAGACAAGTGGCCCCCAGATTAACACCTGACAGTGCAGAGGGCACCTGGGATTCAGGTTCTCAGCCCATCCCTATCTGCAAGGTCGAGTCACATGCCAACCTAGGAGCAGGGAGGTTAGCAGAGCAGTGCAGAAATGCAATACCATTTAGACCTGTTCTTAAAACAAACAAACGACAACAAAACCACACCACAAAAAAAAAACCCCAACAACAATCTCCACCACAATCTCAACATCACACTTACTTTCAGCCAAAGATAATCTTCTGTTTTATCAGCGACTTCACTCTGGTTATCTGTAATGTCACAACGGCCAATAATGCAATACACAGCCCTTTTGTATGGGTCAGTATTATTTCTCAGAGCTCGTCTGTAATGAAGACGCAGTTTATTTTCTGTGGCAGGAGACAGTCTAAGGAAAAAAAAAAAAAATTGAAGGAAAAGACATGAAACTCATCTGCATGACGAAACCTGGATACAAATCCTTGTAAACAGGGGCATGTTCATAGCAAAGGCACCACGACAGGAAGCGCTGGCATTGCACTTTCTATTTACATCTGTAGGCAAAAGTTTTGCACACGTGAATTGAAATGTACAGTTAAAGTTATGGAGGATCACCTTCAAATACCCATTGTAGGAAAAAATAAAATCAGATGAGAGTCTCTTTAGGGGTGCTATAATATTGTGGTAGATGAGCTATTTGTGTGTGATTGCTATTTCATCATGTCAGAAAAAGGGACCTCACAAAGTCTTTGGAGCTCTTTGGGTTAGCAAGTATCAAGTGAGCAAGTCATTGTACCATGAACTCTTTTAGGAGAGACACTTTCACCTTGATCATTAAATACCATCATGATGTTGTCGTCCTATTTCGCGTTCCCACTTGTAGAGAATTTTACAGAGTTGAATCAATACAACTGTTCTCCTAGGCTAAGACATGGTTTGTCCAATGTGTAGGCAGAGTACCTTCTCATAGCTGTAAGAAACCCAGAATAAGTCCATTGTGCTGGATCTCATTAAAGTGTTTGCAACGAAAACAATGACAGTACCTTCACTTCGGTTTCTGGAACAATCTTATTATAATGAGCACTCCTGGATACTCTCTATAAACCAGGTGAACTTATAGCAGAATAATATGGCATACACTACTCAGTCAATGGCACTTTGATTTTTTTTTTGATTTTCTTTCCTTCCAGCTCGTCTTAGACGTGCAAACTCTTATGTTCTGGGCTCACATTTTCATATCCAAAGAGCCACGATACATTCATCATACTGCAGGATGAGGGCTTCCCACATATGAATGAAATTGTCATGGGCTGAGGTGGGGTATCACAGGTTCACGTCCTGACACTTACCTTGGCCCTCCAGTTTCCCCCGATATCAGCCAGTACCTTCACGTGCCGCCACTCCCCTGAGGGGAGCACAGCCACAGTGCAGAAGCTGATCATACAATTGTTTGAAATTCATTGACGGTGGAAAGATAAACAACATAACCTAAATCACCACAACAGAGTTCAGAGCACACCTTGAGATACACTAACTCAATTGTTTGCAACCACAGCATCAGACATTTGGCCAGAGGCCTCTGTCAAGCCACGGACAGCAAGAAACGGCAGAAGAAAATTAAGCACGAGAAAGATGTGAGTGAACGCCTCTGATGGCCTCTAACAAAAATTACTTGCCTTTATTGTGTGACACTCTATGAAAACAGGTGTAGTAGAAAGTGTTCCCCAAAGGAAATTCAACTAAAATAAGCACAGGGGAAATAAAAAGCCCCAGGATTCGTGACAGCAGGCTAAATCTGATCTATCAGATGCAATATCCTACCGTTACACAGGGCAGATCCGACGGTGAAAAAAGCAAAGCTACACCACTGTGTTACTTCTGAAATGTAAATTTTTGCATATTTTTGAACAACTCTTTCTCTATGGAGATTTCTAGGCTTCAAAGCCACAAATTACAACGTGCAAACTACCCCCATGTAATTTAGGTAGGCAATATAAGCATCAGGCAGCCATTATCATCAGAAGAGACCTGAGCTGCTTTTATTTCTACCAAACCACTGATTATTTCACTACTCCACGGCAATTCCCACCTCTCACAAAGATCTTCCCCAGTTCCCAATTACCTTTTCTCTTTGCTGTACATGTACTCCTGGAACCAGGTTTTGAACTCGCCCAGCTGGTGCTGCGCTCGTTTCACCACGTGCATGGCTGCAGTCAAATCCCCACAGCGCATGCAGTAGTAAATCAGGGCCCAGACAGGATGGCCTTCCACCTCACCATCCTGAAAATAAAGAAATAATGTATTTTCTTCTTAAAAAGCAGCATGTTTCCATTAATTTTCTTTATCATTTGCCTCATTCATTATTTCAGCTCTTCTACCCACACACTGATTCTGGTAAAAAAACTTCTGTTTGTGTTACAGAAGCCAGAGGCCACGAGGTTTTCGTGCTGCAGAAGCTATGCACATCCTAGAAGCCAAGGATGGGACTCTTCTGCTTGCCCAGATTTCAGTTCTGAGCGAGGTTCTGACATCCAATAGCCTCCCTAGGAGGCTGATGTGGATTAGATCACTGTGGTAATTAAAAACAGTTGCACTAAAACAAAAAGATACCAAACTAATCATGGATCTCAGCAGGTAAAAAAAAGGACAGCCAGGCTCAGGTAGGTGGTCGTCAATGTTATAATTTACTATTATTTCATTTAACTTTTATCTTGAATGTTTCAGCCCAGGTTGCCTGTTTATCTGGTAACTTTGTAGGTTTCTATGCACTTTCTACTGTGTGCAGGTGAGAAGGATTTTATTCAGATCCCTAAATAAAAGGCTTAAGCTACAATTCCCATTAATCCGTTACATATTTATTCATCAGCAACTGGTGTTACCATCGTACCATAAGCGTTAAAAAAAAAGGGGAAAAGCGAACCAGGAAGACTGTTACTGCTTTTTTGAAACATCGCAAGTTATTTTAAAACTTCTTTGTTGAGCTCTAAAAATACCACCAAAACAGACCAAAATTTCTAAAATTTAGAACTCAAACTATTGAGCACCAACACACTCCAGAACTAGCTCTGAACTCAAAGGGATTTTGTCCAGTATCTTCCATTTTCCTAATGAAAAATTCTAGAGAAGGAGTAAGAGCCTGCTGCCCTCAAACCAGTTTAAACAGAGAAACCACTGTAGGCTGCACTAGTTTCCTGGCTGTGCTGGAGCAAAAGGATTTGTGTTATTATTTTAAGCTTAGCTGCTGAAGGTGATGGACATACCTGGAGACCAGGGACAGGTGCAGGGAGTTTGATGTTCAAGAAGCTGCGGACTAGTTGGTAGGTCCCTGGGACTCCACCCAGCTGAGCCTGGTGCAAATTTCCAAAAACCGTCACAAAGGTGTAATTTTTGTAACTGAAAAACAACACAGGCAAACCAAATGTGAACATGCTGAACTATACTTGCTACAAAGACATCCACTGCCTTTCAGATCCAACAGAATTAGCAATTTAGAGCAAATTACCTTGATGTTCAAACATCATCATTACAACAAAATGAGGCAAAAACCTCTGTCGCTTCAGGAAGATCCTTGTGTTTGGTGGTCTCAAGAGATACCATGTTTGGAGTCCGTGCTGTACTACTCCAGGTTCAATTCTCTATTATGAGGTTCCTCTCATTAGGTTCTCCTAGTACTAAGTTAAACTTAATTATGTTACTGGCAAAAAGCCTTTCCATTCTAATGCTTTAACTCTCAGTCCTGCCACACGAGAACAGTTAAACACCACAGATGTGTTTGTCTCTCCTCCCTTCTCCACGGAAAGATACAAGCCTTAGGTCCATGGACTTAACAGAAGGAAACCAGAGAAAAAGGGAATTAAGAAACAAAACAACTGGTAAAAGCAGCTTTGAGAACACATTCTAAAATAATCTCTCCAAGTCTTTAATCAAGACTGGTCAATTTAACAAATATTCACCTTTAGAAGCAGAAATCTTCAAAGTCCGTACATGGAAGGAATCACAGAATGGTTTACATTGGAAGGGACCTTAAAGATCACCTTGTTTCAAGCCCCCTGCAACAGGCAGGGACATCCTCAACTAGACCAGGTTGCTCAAAGCCCTGTCCAATCTGGCCATGAACACTTCAAGAGATGGGGCATCCACAACCTCTCTGAGTAATCTGTGCCGGTGTCTCATCAACCCCACAGTGAAGACTTTTTTCCACACGTCTAAATCTATGCTCTTGCAGTTTGAAACCGTTACTCCTTGTCCTTTCATTACACTCCTCAATAAGAAGTCCCTCCCCAGTTTTCCTGTAGGCCCCCTTTAAGTACTGAAAGGCTGCAATAAGCAGCAGTAATAAGTTACACAAAGTTCTTTTTTCCTCTGCAGCACACGATAGACTTGTGCAATGCCAGGTTATAAAACTGTTAAACAACGGCAATGTGTTAGTTATCAGCATACACTGATATCACACTATTATGGCTGAGTTAAGGACATGCTCCTCTGGGCTTAAGATCACAGTTACTCCAAAGCAACTAGTGGAAGAGCAGCCGTGAGCAGCCCTACATCTCCTTGTATGTGTAAGGGGCTGGAGGGGCATGGAAATGCTCCAGTATTAGCCAATTCCTGCTAGGAAAGCTACAATCCAAGGCAGAAAAAAATAATAAAAAGACCCTCAAGCTTGAAGGGCCCAATTTCCACAACTGGTTGGTTGTGTTGTTAGGGAACTATATGCAACTAATTCCTCAATTCAGTTAGCAGCTAAACCCAGCAAGTTGGCTATTTGGCAATTAAGAGTTGCTGGCTCATTGCACACTGCTGAGATGGAAGAACTGGAAACAGAGGCTCCTTTGGGCGTGCTGGCTCATCCATACACAAGCAGGCACGCCCCCACCACCCCTGGGTGACAACGGGGGCCAAGGAGGTGTCAGGGGCCAAGAAGAGGCTGTGACAAGAGGTAAAATCATCTCTCCCCCACGTGCTCAGACAGCAGATGTGGATCTGTAACAAATGTCCTCATGCTACACCGTGGCTGTTCTTTGCTTTCTGCTGCTGCAAGAGCCTCCTGGCATTGCACCTGCAGCCACCAGAGAAGAGACACTGCAGTAGCCACGTGTGCGGTGAACGGGGAATGTAGTCATCTAGGGTTCAGCTTCGGGCTGCAATTTGCCAAGTCCCCTCTTGGTCAAGGAGCTTAGGCCCCCATGATAGTTCCTGATACAGAGGCTGAAAATCATCGCTAGATGTCTCAGCTTCAGCCTCTTCACATTTTACAAAACCTTTTCAATGTAGAAATGGCACGATCAGAACATGAATCACTGCACGAGGTACGTCCCCAGTGCTGGCCTCATCTCCACCCAGCACTAGTTCCTGACAGTCATCAGCCATCAGAAAGGGAATATAGTAAAGGGACGTTTTTGTTGCAGAGGCAACAAAAGCAAAAAATTCCACAAGTGAAAAATTCTTCACATAAATATTCTGTATCTGTCATAGTGATAAGGGCAAGAAGAAAGCATAAAAAAATCTTTATGTCTTTTGAACAACCTCCTCATAGGTTCAAGGCTTTTACAAATAGAACAGTTTTTAACTAATACAGTTTTATACTCAAGTAGCTGCTCTAAGCCCTGTACAACAGGAAATACAGGCAGCAGCCACTTGTGTAAGCAGCAAGAGCTGTCAATATGTTTGTGTGCATTACAAAGTTGTGCTGGCTTATTGTTAGAGAACTCTATTAAACAAACTGTGCCACCCAGACCATTCCCCTTACCTTTGCTCCAGGTAGTGCAGAGCCTGCTTCACGAACTCCATACGCACCTCCATGCTGGTCCGGACCTTCAAGATATCACTGGCAGGAACCAGCGTGACATCGGTCATTTGTTTCACCATGGCCCACATCTCCGAGATGTTCTATAAACAAGCCATTCCACGCAACAGTGATTAGTACAGAGATGACAAGTGACACTGTTCTGAGCTACGTGGTGTTCTGATGCTTAAAAAAAGCATAAAACCACAAGAGTAACGGCTGTTAAGATTTGCAGTGGAGATACTGGATACAGTCTTGAAGACAAGTCACTTCTGCTGTACAGAATTCAGATTTCCCAGGCTTCTCTGCATAATTCTTGTGCAAGAAGGTGGCTATAAATATTGTACTTGCAATTGTCACCCAAGATCAACAATAATTTCCACAATCCTTTCGCTTTTCCAGCTTGTGCATCCCACTCAGAAAATATCAGAATGACATTAGCTTTCCATAGAAGCAACTGCTCTGGCTGCCACCGGAAATCTGTGAAAGTAGCGGTGATGAGAAGTATTTAAAGGACACCGATTCCTTGGAAAAAGGCTTTGGTCTGAAAAAGTGTGGTGAAAGCCATCTAGGTCTGCCCATTCATAAGGATAAGATCGTATCAGTATCTCCTGGATTAAAGTACCCCTGCTGAAACAGCAAGAAAATGAGCAGTAACAGCCCTGTTAGCTCCAGCAAGGGCAGGTGTTTGGTATCGGTGCTTCTGGGCAGCAAGAACATCCAAACTCACGGCGTTGTCCCCAGCAAAATGAGCAGAGCTGTGCAGAGCAAAGATGCACAGCTGTAATTCAGATCTCACTGAAGCATTTGATCCTCAGCTTCCGAACAGCCTTTTGCTGTCCATTTGCCAAGTTTTTTCATGACTTGCCTCTCCTGCAGTGTTCTCCTCCAAGTATTTATAAAAGATGGCAAGGTTTGTACGTTTGTTTTTTTGGGGCTGGATCAAGGTAAAGCAATTAAAGCAGTGGGAAAAGAAAGAAAAATAGGCAGACGATTGGTTTAAAGTCAATCTTAAGGGCTTTGCACTTTGCTCTAGGAGTTTACTTCAGCTCTAGTAGGGCCTAACTGAAGACCCTTCACTTAAAGCTAAATATATTCAAAGTATATTAGGAGAATACATTTTGAAAACCAAACACAACAGAATCCATTTAAAATGAAAAGCAATTCTTCTTCCCCTGACAGCTCATCACTCAGGTTCTTTTCCTCCTCATTTTGTTAAGAAACTTACACCATGACCAAATTCATCATGGGTGGGCCCTGCTGTGCTAGAGGAGATTCCAGCGTTCAGTGTTTTTTGCGGAGCCATGCATTATTTTTTTGGCAATATCAGTATTTTTCCACCAATGTCAGCAGCCTGTTAATCACAGCTGAAAACAGATTAAACACATTTCCTTATGTTAACTCCCTGGCAGTACCTTGTCATCCAGTTCTGCAACAGCAGCACAAAGGTCCACCAGGTTAGGCTGCAGATGGCCGTTCACTATCTTCTCGTTATAAATATAAATCTGAAACATAGTAAAAATAAGCAAGTTTAATAACACAAATTACTCCGCTGCCTCCTCCCCAGCCACAGTGGCAAAATCTGAACCAGGCATCAAGAACAGTGTCCCCACCAAGTCCCCTTGGCTTCCCTCCCACATCAGCCGCTTCAAACTCAACGCAAGAGAAATGGGCATCGGCACCAGCCGCACTTCCACAATGCGCCAAAGCCCCTGGCCTGCCTGAAAGTGGATGGCAATCCAGCAGTTCAGGGGCTCTGCGTGGCAAAGCACGGCGCTGAACGCCCTGTTAGACTAACTGCAGCTAGTTGCTGGAGGACGCAGGTTCGGAAGAGACCTGACAACTGGATGGCTGTGATATTCCCTTGCATGGCAGCCCCCCACCTGCTGACATAAAAGAAACAGAATTTTGCTGCTTTGTGGCAGTATTCAGGGAAATCCGACACAGGGAAATGAGAAAAGAAACCTGGCCCTTCAAAAACTGCACTTAAACAGACACACATATCCCCACTCCCCATTCTGATTTAAATTTTAGTCTTTATTTAGCTTCTTCTACTATCATTTATTCCACTCTCAGCCCAAAGACCTCCCAGCTAGGTCTGAAAATAATCATTCTTGATGCTAGAAAGGCAATATTGTTGTACTTCAAGTCCATTTTGCACACGCTACTACTTCAACATGCCCAGCGTGCAAACAAGATACAGAGCTCAGGATCAGAACCAGAACGAATGAAATCACATATGTGGACTTCACCATGTTTATGTGAAGCAGTTTGAACTATCCATGAAGAACAATTAAATCATCTCAGTGTAATTAAAACTTATTTCATGGCTGATGATAAGCTGAAACAGCGTGAACTGCCTGATCTCCTGGACTCCTACCTACCTACTGAAACCACAGGAGCTCCATATCTGGGTAGCTTTGCACTCAAGCAGGGTGACGTTACGGACAGCTCAGTGAGGCCAGCTTCCCCTGAGGGCCAGCCAGCAGCACACGGCGGCTGCACCAAGCGCTTTGGTAGCAGAAGCCTGGCCACGAATGCCATGATCCCACGGCACGTCACAAGCAGCCTACACGCAGCCTGTGCAGGGGAAGACACAGCGACTCCACAGCTCCTCCTGGATCTAAGTCTGCTTCATATTCACAAAGCATCAGTGTTGACAGCCTCAAAGTACGGACACAATTATCCTATAAACAAAACTCTTAATGCAGGTATATTACAGTAGATATGAAACAAAATCAATGTACTATTAACAACCACCAATTTAAGTGTACGTTTTATCAGCACAATCATCCATCTTATTTTGCAATTCACTTCTTCATAGTTACCATAACTGAAGGCAGACACAGAAACCCAGATGTACAAGCTGCTATCTAGCTCAGCAGAGACGGAGCCAACGCACCCAACAATGGTCATTGTGTGCAAATTAGGCAACGCTTTGTCTATGTTGCTTTGCACATTCCCTTTTGGAAAATCAAATCCTTCTCTTTCATTTTGTTTCCAGCAGTTCTGGTAAACAGATCATCTCAAATAACAAAAGCACCAAATTGGTTATGTAAAGGTTTATCAGTTTTCCCTAAAAATTTTCAGAGGGAGTCTAATGCTACTGGACATATTAGTTCATAGCTGAGGCACTAAAGCTTCTCATAAGTGATGGGATAGATTTTGACAAACATCAGGATTCAGACTTCAGCATGTTTTTTCCCTACACGCACACATAAGAAAAGTGATCTTCCACATGTGACAATAAGGGGATATAAAGCCTTCATTTGCATACAATTATACAGGCACAATTTTTTATTTTATTTTTTTTTAAAGGTTAAGAGAGTTTTGGCTTATTATATGACCTTGAATGATTTCTACAATCATACCTAGTGTTCAGGATCTTCCTTTGACAAAAGCACACACGTAGCATACAGGTGAGTACCCTTCTAAAAAGTCAGGCAAGTTTCTGTGTTTTCCAATTGCATTTTAACTTCGGGAGGATATTTTCATGTTTTACCTACCGTATCTTCTTATGTACCATCCTCATGAATCATTATTTCTCCCACTCTTCTCTACATAGAAAACAGTTTTTAGCTGTGGTTTCTTATTTCCACTCACCTGACGAGCGTAGGCCATCTCCATGTTGTCCAGAGAGCTGCGACCTGGAGGGCCCAAGTCACCAACGTAGCTAGGCTGGAGAGGAGAAATGCATAAGAAGGTATAAGTTATAAAATTACTGCAGCCCATTTTACCAATGTATCTACACCTAAAAACCACCAGCAAAACCATGTTCCTGACAGAACTAAGAACAGAGTTTTGACTTGTCTACAGCGTAAAACGCATAGTCTCGCTGCAACACCCCGCTATCTTCCTAATATAGCTTAAACTTTCTAAAGTGACAGAAATCCTCCTTATTCAGAGCACAACCAACCATTAGCTCTCTAGAATTAGGACATCAATGTCTCTTGGTAGCATCTTGTAATTTTAATACTTTCCTTTTGTTTCTTGACAAGTTGCTTACTGTCACTTTAGTGTCTTCCTGAGAAGCATCTAGTCTGAACTCCCAGCACAGCCAGGACACAGAATTCAACGGACCAGCTCAAACAGATCCTGGCTAGCAAATCTGACACTCCAGTTTTGTCCCAGTATCACAACACAGACACAAAATGGGACTGCAGCACTCAACTGTGTGCTAAGAAGCGCCCTGCTTCTGGTCTGCTGCAGGAGTAAGGGGGCAATATCCTGACCTGAAAATAATCCCACCTTCCTACCCCTACAGACTCTGCCAGGATTGAGATGTTTTCAGTGTAGAGCAGGGAGGGACACAGCTGATGGAGTCACGGCATGGAAAATTCATACTCTTTCATATAAAACTCAAATTTGCCCTAATAGTCTAACACTGCATGTATTTTAAGCGTTCACTACAAAGCAGAGGTATATCTGCGGTATAGTCACTGCTGAACACAGACGTTCAGCGCTCCAGAGGAAAGAAAACTCCCAGTTAAGTCTGCAATACTTTCTACTGTTTCCTGCCTCCTAAAAATGCAATGCTGATATGAAGAATGACATTTTGGGTTTGAAAAAATAAAGTGCAATCATTTTAATGACAGATCCCTTTGAGGTAATCAGTCCTTTAATATCAGCGGCTTCATGAGCAGTGCTACAGCCACTACAGTCTGAAGATAAAAGCAAGACAAGCTCAATATAGAAGCACAATATTTATTATGAAGTGAACTGACATAGCTGGGGCAAACCAGGTGGAACAGACAAGCTTTCAGAAAAGCAAGTGTATTTTCAGGTCTGGAACTGAAGCAAGAGCCTTTGAATTTCAAGATTTGCACCCAAAAGCTCATCTGACTCTCCCCAGGTGTAGTCGGTCTGATAACAAGATGTCTCCTCTCCGCACAAACCTTGCTCAGCTCACTTCTGGTGTCTGGCTAAGGTATAGGTATGAGGACTTAAGACGGTTGTTTACCTCTGCCAGGAGAGAGGATGCAAAGCACATAAAACTAAATACTGAAGGCAGCTGAGCAAACCCTGAGAAGGGGCTTGGCTGTGCCTTGGTTTGTTACCATATAACTCAAGTCCATCAATATTCCTCTAAACCAGGAGCAGTAACTTTTTCCAAGAAAGAGCAGGTGCATCTGCTGAGTTTTAAAATTAACTTTTTTGCCATCAGAGCCAGTTACAGATAGTTGCACACACTTACAAGCTGTTTACACTGCACCTCAGCGATACTGTCAAATAGCTTTACTTTTTTCTTACACCAGTTACCCAGGACATCAGTGCTTTATTTCGTAGCTGGGATCCCCTCCAGTACTGCTTAAGGGCACGCTCTAGTCTTTCCTGGAAGAGTTTAGTTAAATGTGACCAACTTGCTGCCTGTACAAGCAACGTAAAGCCCAAATGCAATGGAAAAAACATTTCAGGATCAATGCTTCTGCCGTGGCCTGGCTTGTGTGGATTTCAGGAAGAGATCCCAGAAAGGAGTGACTTTTCTCCAGATAGTGCCATCATTCAGCTCCTTGTTTCAAACAACGATGAAATGCTGACAAGGTATTCAAAAGAATCTCACTTTTGGGGAACTATATCCCAACTAGGAAATTAAATAATAAAGCTATATGAACTTTCAGACACGTTTCTGCTCAGTCCATGCACTGAGCAGTCTCTCAGTCATTCCTAGAAGTTTATAATCTTAATTTGCTATCAGTTTAACCCAGGTGAGCTTCCATAGCGCAGGATCTCTCTTACACTCGTGAGTGTACGCTCTTGCAACACAACGCCTATCCACTCTCTTAGTCCAGGAGTTCTGATTGGGAAAACTTTTGCAGTTTCAATTTTAAAGACAAACGGAGTGACAGTTGCAATGGCCAAGAAGCTGTTCTGAGTTAGCTAGGAATTTCTATGTGAAGGTAAGGGCAGTGACCTCTATCGAGAAATTAAGAGCTTTGTGATATTTGTGTTACTGCTTTCTGTGCAGGACACAACAGTTGATTACAAAATAAAACCCAGTAAGTTGTGTTTGTCTCCGATATAGTGAAATATAAGTGAAGGTATTGACGATGAATCTGGACTATCCTTTAAAATTGCTAGAATTAGTTTATCGCTGCATTAATTTCTCAGTAATAGTGCCATTTAAATTACATCCAAGCCAGTTATAAAATCAGACAGACGCATTCAGACATTAGGCAGTATAAAAATGCCTGACCAAAAAAAAAAAAATAAAAAATCCTCACTTTTTCTTTTTGCAACTGAACTTAACTAAAAATACTCTTTGCAGTCACTCTTAATGGATACTGATATTCAGAAGCATTTGTGTTTTTCTTTCAGTGCCAAATCATCTGACACAAATTCCTTTAAACCCACCTAAAAATCGACAAATTCTTTGTTCTTTAGAACAAAGAAGCTGTTAAAGCAGGTTTCCTGGGAAACAGACGTGATGGCAGAACTAGCGCTTTGCAGCCTTCCCCTACGCCGTGCCAGATAAACTGCAGTTATTTAAAGTAACGCTAAATTATGGACGTCGTCATTAATTACTGATGAGGTTTCGTCTTCTAAAACAAGTGAAGAAAGGGTACATTGTGACTTAGTGTCACTTTTCAACCAGTGCCCAAACACCAGAAACATAAGGACTGGGGCTTTGTTTTGTGAATCTTGTTCCTTTTCCTCCCGCTGCTGCCGCTTTGCAGCGCCGAGGAGCATCCATGTGGCTCTCACTCCACAGAGCGGCAAATAGTCGACTGACTGGTTAAAAGCCACAGGTACGGATCTGAATTCAGAAGTGCGTGTCTGAAACAAAGAAATAACTGCTTTGGGGTTTAGGCTTTTGTTTCCTTTCCTTCTTCCAATTTTAATTTTGCCCAAACTGTTAGGATTGGAGGATCACTTATTAAAAACCTGCCACAGCTGAGAACCGCCGCGTTTCTCTAAAATGCCTGTTACTGACTGGGTACTTTGGCAAAGAAAAATTCAGAGCAATTCCAGAGTTTGTCTTGCTTTTCTTACACTTTCTTTCCTAAGCCAAGAGCCATGGAAGCAAGTTTCTCTTCTATTTTTGCCATCTCGTACTTGCATTCTGGCTTCATCTTTGAATTATTAAAACTTGAAAAAAATAAAAAGCACCAGCTCACTGAACTCTTTCGCGGCTGTGCTGAAAGGAAATTTCCAAAGGCAAGCCAAAGCAGTGAGTCAGCGTGGGGAAGGCCGTTTCCACTCCTCACCTTGAAATGCAGAAAGGGAGAGCTGCACAGGCAATCCCCTCCTGCGGGAACTTGAAGCGGCATCCCCTTCGAGCCAAGGGAAGGGGGAGGATAGCCATTGTGGCAAGTCAGAATTTTCGAGCAAGGAAAAGATTATGAAACCTGTGCTGAAAAGAGCAGCTAGATGTGTATGAGAGAGATTGTGTTTCAGGTCAGGTTCTTGAGCTTAACTGGAGCAACAAAAGGAAAAGCAGAAAAGTGGGTAATGCACAAAGGACTGCAGAAGTGCAAGCGCACGCACACACGTGTATCTTTCTGCGTCTCTCGTCTGACACCGCTTAAACAGCTTGTGCTGGTTTTATCAGCCACGTTTCCTTCTCCCTGCCCTGAATGCAGGTCTTTCCAAAAGGCTCTTCAGAACTGTAATATTCGTTCTGAATGTTATCCATTTGTGAAAGCTGCAGCAATACTGCACTGCCATCACGTTTTTATCTTTTACATTCATTTAGCCTAACGGTGCTGCTTTTCAAAGGAGTCCTTCTTCATTTGCACTCAGCCTCACTCGCACACCAAACCGCGTGCACATAAAGATGCATTATTCATCACCCTCATATGCATATGCACATTCCTCAGCAGAAGCCTGGGCAGACATTTTGTCAGCACTCCAAATGGCTTGGCCAGTAGATGCAGCAAATAACTAGGCAGGAGACTGAGCTGGAGAGACACCACCAAAATACGTTGCAGTGCAGCAGCAGAGCGGAAAGCATCCTGCAGTCCTCGGGATTTAAGGGCTACAAAGACATGATACAGAGGGACAAAATAGAAACCGAGAGCGAGAGTGTGTCTCTGTCACTGAGGGAGCAGGTTGTGTGACAGCAGGAGTCCAAGAGCTTTGGGCAGGGGCGGCAGAAAGAAAAAGCTAGAATAAAAGGACAAAAGAAACGCCTCCTCATGCAATGGGACAAGACTCAGAACAAATACCTTGAGAGCACTGATGTTTGATACCTTGAAAACAGAATTTGAGTTCTCCCCCAAGAAGCATTTTATTAGCTCTGTTTTTCCCTTTTGGGAAGGAGGCCAGGCTGGCGGACAAGGGGGAGCAGAAAACCCCAATGGCAAGTCCTGTGCTAGGTTCTTTGAATCATGAGCTTTGCTTGTTAATTGGTCTGATTTCCATGAATAATGTGTTGGTATTTCACTCTGCCCAAAGTAGCTTGCCCAAAGCTTGAGAATTGGCTTGCAGGCAGACCGGCCCCCTGCTGCGTTTGGATCTGTGCCTTTTCAGTTGATTCTCCATCTCCAGAGGATATCAATTAAACCTCTACTATATTCTACAGGCTGTGTCTGTTTGTGTCACACACAAAAAACTTATTTGACTGGAACAAGGCTTTAGAAGAACAACCTGCTGCGGGGAGGTTAGATAACAGGCTTTTAACACAGTAGATGCACTTCAAACCTCTCAGACCTTTGACTTCTTGAGGCTAAGACTAGAATACATCAAGGATTTTAAATGCTCTTGAAATGACATACTGATACTAGGAGTGCTTTGAAACAGTGACTGAAGTATTACTGAGTGAAACTGTGTATTGAGTCATTCAGGAAAAACATCAGAGGTAGGTTTTTTAACTCTCCTCCCTCCCACCAATGCACTGCTTGGCATCTCGAGTGCCGTGGACTGGGGGTAGTATCCATTTAACACCCAAAACATCAGAAAAGAGGTTTTAACTTTTCAGAGTAGGTTATTAAATTGCTTCTCTGAGCAGTTAATATCCACATTTTGAAAGGAAAACCCCACACCAGTAACTCACGCACCAAAGATGTTAGAAGCTACCAGATAAGTTGTCAAGTCTTCGCACTCGCACCCTAAAATAATGGGATAGCTGGTCCTAGTTTAAAATAGCTTCAGCCTGCATTATTTAGCATTTCTAATATTGGAAAGCTGGACAACCTTCTGAGAAGTCACTCTAAAGTATCAGCAAAATACTTTCTGGGGAAGACAGCTTCTATAAAAAGAGGCATGCTAACTGGGATTAACCTATTTTTAAAAAACAGTAATCAGAAAGGGACATTTCATTAACAACTTTAATCACTTCCAAATCCCTATACAGGTCATACCCCAGTAACACCAAGGGCGTTTTTATTTTCATGTACTTCCCAGCTCTAAGTCATTCCAATGAACGAGAAGTTTTGTTTTTTCTTAAAGGGGGTGTGGGGAACATGGCCATAAAAACTGGGCCTGTTTTCTGGCCTGAAAGCACAGCAACTTGCAGTTCCCCACCCCTGTGGCCTCTCCTCTCAAATTTACAGTTTTCACGGAGCATTGTGCAGGGCCTGTGATGTAACCTTGTGCTTCAGCGATCTCTGCTGATGCCTGATGCCTCTAGCTCTGAGGGGTGGTGTTCCTAGAACTCTGCTCATACTGTGCTTTACTCATGTAACTGAAGCATTTTCTTTAAGGGAATAACCTCTTAAGTTTGTAGCAGAAGATAAAGAATGTTTTAAGTTGCTAGTCAATACCTTTTCGTGTTAATCAGGGGTCAGTCTTGCCCAAAGGACTTGGTTGCTACTGGATTAACCTTGAACTGCTGAACACTAGAGGTCTTAGTAGCACAAAATTTTAATTTGCACTGCAAGAGACGACAATGTAAAAAGAAAAGCATTCTCCTTTTTTTTTTTTTTTGTTTAGTATTCATTTGGTTTTGCCAAGAAACCTAAGAGATTTCATCAGCCTCTGAGAAAAAAAACCATAAATCCACAGTGATAAGGGAAAGAGAAGCTCTAAGGCCTACGTGCAAGCACAGCTGCATCTGAGAAACTGCCTGGTCTCATTAGTGTTGCAAAGGTTTCCTGAAGGTGAAGTTCACCTCGATGTGTTTTCTGCCCCCTGGGCATATTGACCTAGTACTTGTTAGTGTGACCAACTTTTCAGCTTGCTTAAAACAGCTTCTGCAACGAGAGCTCCATTGCCTGCACACATCAGTCACTAAAAACAACCATAAGGGTCTGTTTTTTTTACTAGACAATACATTCTACTAGTCACGGCCCTTCTGGAATTAAACAGAGGTTTGATATTTCTCGTTTTCACACAACCGTAGCTCCCAAATAATCCAGCAGTGGTTTCAGCAGTGCTGGATCGCCAGCTGCAGACATGCCATGTATGCCTACACACGATGTTTACAGAGACAGAGTTACCTCATTTTCCTGGGTGAAATCAAGAGCATCTTCCCCTGATGCAAGCAGAGTGTGAAGAATCCTTTGTTTGACCTGTTCCCATTCAACCAGCATTGATTCTCGGTGGTACTCCTCAGCCATAGCAAAAGTCTGTTGGTGAAGAAGAGGAGTTAAGGAACACAGAGAAACACCAAACAGCCTAGTTCTGTTATCAGTAAGGCAGCCCAAAAATGAAATGGAAAATAGCAACTAGATAAATTAAGCAGGTCAGCCCTCAAGAGCTAACGATGTGCCGCGTATTTATTTTAACAGGCTTCCTCCTCAGGTACGAGGGGATTCAGAAAGTAGGTGCGTGTGGAATTAAGGCAACTCTCACATAATCCCAGCTGGGAAAACGGGGAATCTGTCTCTCTCCCCTGGTACCGCAACACAGGCAAAACTTGGCAGGCTGGAAATCGATAGGATTCTTTCTTTAATTTAGCAGCATGCGCAAATATTCAGGTCATCACCGGTCTGCATGGTTTGCTGAGACTAACGGCAACGGGCTTTTCACCACCCAGGAGGCTATAAAGATTTGGCTCACTGCATTCGTAACAGAGACTCGTAGGTTTTGCCCATATTTCATTTTCAGGTCTTTACCAGTATCTTTTTCTTTTAAATGGGAAATGGGATAAAATAAAAAGTATTAAGGAAAATTAACCAGTGCCAAAGAATCAGGTCTCTCTCATCAGGAATATAACTCAGGAAAGCACATAGGAAAACCACATCCCTAGAAAAAACCTCCTTTTACTTTTTAAATGGCTGATGTGCTACATTGGCTCCAGATCCAACTGGAGAACTCATGGAAGGAAATTTTTTTTTTTCCCCCCCTCAATATTCCTTATTTTGGCAATAGCATCAGGATAGAGAAGATGCTTCACTACCTGTTCAGTTACTGTTGGGGTGATGCTAACTAGCAGCCTAGAGTAAACTGGGATGGGAAATAAGAATATTTCCAGTAATTCTAAATATGAAATAAGTTGTACTGGTTCTTCCACTTGTCTACCACCCCTCTCTACCTTTCACAGAACCTTATGCTGCAGTGTACAGAATTAAATGTCTTGGTTGGCTGAGTAAATTTCTCATCTCATTACGGCCCCACTGTTCGGATATTGTCAATTAAGGGGTAAAACACTCCCCAGTATAAATGAATTGATGAGAGGCAGTGACATTTGGCAAACCTTTAATTGTGGTGCATGCGTGCAACTAGAGCATAAGATGTGTGTGTTTTATTAAATAAATTCATTTTGTATGTTCACGGTAGAATACAGGTCTTATTCTTACCTTCACTAGAAACATTTCAACAGGGTTTTAAATATGCCTCAGTAATTACAGTATAATTATATGTAATTAAAATAATTTAATAATGCTTAAGTACTATTTCTTACCATTTGAAAGACACACAGGCTCAGTTCTAAACCTGACGCCCCAAGTGTACACGGAGGGAAACAATCGTAACACAAGCACAGGAAGCACGCAATGACATTTCCAAGCAGCAGTTTTTAGACAAACGACAATTCGGTTGTGGAAATCACTGCCCCAGAACATGATAGGTACCAAAAGCATAAATAGATTCAGAAACGGGATCAGATAAATTTCACATCAGAAAATCTTCAATGCGACTACCTGGTTTGGGGTGAAGAGACAGGAGATGAAGAGGGTGAGGCTAACTCTGCCTTTTTCTATCCAGATTAAGTACTGGTCCCTTTAAAGGGAAGAAAGCTGGACTACAGCAAACCCTGAGCCTGAACAACAACCCTTAATCTCTCATTGTAGCATTTTCCTTCGTACTGCTTAAACAAACAAGCAACTTTTTCTTATAAAAGAGTTCCTTTGTGATGCAATATCGTGTTCTGGCTCTTCTACAGAGACAAGAATTAAACCTTGCAGCGCTTCTGCTGCATAGGCCTGAAGGTGGTCACATGTACTTCCTGCAACCCGGAGAAACAGCTACAATAAATACATTAAGCATCATCACTGTACAAGAAGTCAGCATACACGGCATTTCTCAGAGAGAAAAAAAAAAAAAAAAGGGAGATAAACCCCACATCCTCGGAACTATCGCCTCTAAAAAAGGCAGCGGCAACGTGGAGTGGGTTGGAATGAATGTGCTGCGCCTTACGAACAACAGCTTCTCTCTTCGAACAGATTTAACGCTGTGGAGCCTACTGACGCTGCAGAATATGGCAGTTCAGATACAACCAACAAGTGTTTCTTCTGGAAATTCTAAGCAAGTATTTTTAATGTCTAATTTTTCTATATTCTCTACACAGTTCTCTTAAATTCCGCTAGTTATAGCTAACATTAATTTTTTCAGGATACCCCAGCCTTTCGGTTTTTTAAAGGCAAAAATGGTGCTTGCTCCCAACTCACCCTCTTTCTGGATTCCTCAATGGCTGACAGCAATGCATTATCTTTTTCATTCTTCAGGAATCCCTGCAAAAAAAGGAGAAACAGAGCTTCAGTCAAAAACTCAGCCTTGCACTAACATCAGATACATATCGGCTCTTTCAACTCTGAGAGACTCTCGGAGCTCTCTCTCCAGTCCACTCCTGAGAAGTTTAAAGGTCACTTTACTTCACCAGAGGTGCTGTAAGATGCCTGTACAGAGCAACGTGGAAATGAAAATGCATTAATCCCCTGTTTTAATATACATTAAATCTTAGTGAAGTGTCCCGCTTCTATTCTCTTTTATCTCTGAGTCCCAGCAATTGCTTCCCCTTGCTCTCCATTTGAGGGAGTTAGGATGAAAGCTGCTGGGAGCGATAAGCCAAGATAAGACCGTCGGACTTCAGTATGTTAAAAAAAAAAAAAAAATAAATAAGGTTTTGACTCAGCAGCTTCAGGCAGGAGAGGAATTCTTGAAGGCCTGATAGGAACTGTGAGAGAGCGCCTTAAAAATAGTCAGTTGAGGGAAAATGGAAGTAACTAAACAGTTGGAAAGCACATGGGAAAAGTTTACCACATGGCCTCTCTCTCCCTGCGTGCAGCTGGAGTGGGTAAAATGCAATACATGAGAACTGTATTTAAAATTTTCAGTCTATCAGTAAATCTCAGAGGTCAGGTGTCCACAGACAGACTGGTTCAGGTGAGCTGTTAGCTCCTTACTGCAAGGGTTACTTTTGTGACCCATACTAGGAAACATACAAGATTTTGAATTTTAAACATAGAAACTGCAGTAACACAGAGAGATAACAAACAGGAAATGCTTATTACACTCGAATTTGAGTATCTTTATTTTGCTTTTCCACTGTTATATCAAGAATTAAACAAATCAAGTTGATTTCTACTCCCAGACTTCAAACTTAATCATTATTCAAATCGTAACAAAGGAAAAGCAGCTTTGTTTCCCCCTGAAGTAATCAACTATAACATTATCAAATCCATTAAGCACTAATACCTTGAACCTGTACACTGATTCACGGCTCTAAAATGCAGAGCCTCTACCAAACGCAGGGAGCGGGAATTCAGTGTACCATGCTTTGAGCTTTTACAAGAGGATAGGCAACTGCCCCAACACCTCGGCAATCGGGAGGCTTTTGCACTCATTCCTTCTGCAATACATAGAAAAGCGTTTGAGGTGTGGGACAGCCTGCGACCTCCTTCAGCTGGAAATGGGAACCCTTTCTGTACACCAGACAGAGAACCAGCGGCCATCCCCCAAGACAGATGTGCGACGTGGTCCCCCCAGAAACAGCCCCTGAACTACACACGGAGGAGAGCGGCCATTTCTCCGCAGTCTAGGCTTTGTTTCATCGCCCGCCACGTCCCGCTTTAATTTTTGACAAAGACTGCAGAGAAAGAGCAGCCATGATTTGGAAAAGTGAAGCTAAATCCTAATCATTGCACACGTCTGTGGACCACCTACTACGGCAGCTGTCACCAAGGGAAGGGCTGCCGCAGTCACCTAATCAGGCCAAGACCCACTCTTGGCTCTGTGCAGGAGAGGTGGGGAGGGCTGGAGACACAGCTTTGTCCATGTCTGCATGAGTGGAAGGGCTTTGGGGAGAGCAACAAGGTCTTCTTTATTTCCCCCGTCTCCAAGCTAAATTGGAGAAAAATTATCTAGTATTATAACAAGCGGCACTTCTGGACCTTCAAAGCAGCCCCTGACATGTGAGCAGAAGACAGAGTCACAGTTCTGGTAGGGATCTGACGCTGCAGAGAGCGCTGCCTGTCTGCCGTATCCTACCAACACTGCTAATTTCACAGGCCAAAAAAAGCCCACGGTCTCCAAGCTGTGGACCCACAGCTATCCGGATGCGATGGGAGGTGCTGGGCGCACCGAGCCAGGCAGATACCCCAGCTCCCTGCTTGGTTTGTGAGCACTGGGCTCCTGAAAGCCCTGAGAGATACAAGTCCTACCTCGCCGCTCTTGGTCCAGCCCTCTCTCCTTGGAGGGCTTTGTGCCTTGAGCTGAGCAGGTACCTGCCTAGAAAGGTACACAGCAATGCCGGTAATCGGCAGAGGAATTGAAGATGTGCTTGAACTTCTCTTGAAGTCAGTAAATCCAGGCTGAGTACGTGTCTTAATGAAACCTCCCAGCTCCCAGAGAGTTCACTAGGCCTGTTTAAGGGATTACATTACACCCAATGCCAATTAGGGGATGATAATTGTCTTTTTCAAATCTCAAACTACTCCTTTAACAAGTGAGAATCCTCACGCATTCCAAATAATATCTGTAATGCCTGACTGAGGAGAGGTACATTTTAAAGAGGTTGCCCCACGCCTTGTGCTAAACATTATGACTGTAGCACGACCGCTGCTATTTCAGTTAATTATAGGCTAATTGTTAAGCCTCAGAAGAGGGAGAATCAGTAGCTGACACTGGGGATCCTGCTACTGCTCACAAGACAGCTTCTGCTTAGTTAGGTCAAACAAGAGCTCCTGCGGTTGTCCCTCCAGGCCTTGGTCACCAAAATTTCCCAGGTTAAGGAAGTGTTTGAGCAGCAGGATGCTCCCCAGTATTGATTACTGGGCTGATCGCATTGCCACCTAGCGGTGCACCGCGCTTTGGGCGCTGGACACGGGGATTTCACAGGTTTATACAAACACGCACAAACGCCCATCTGCTAGAAGAAAAAACAGAGCTCTCCGGACCAAAGACGAGCAGAAAGATGGAAGGGATGTGCTTTACATGGGGCCAGTCTTTTCAGTGGTGTCCAGTGACAGGACAAGGGGCAATGGGCACAAACTGGAACTCAAAAGGTTCCATCCAGACAGAAGGAAAAGCAAGAGGATGTCAGAGCCTGGCCCAGGCTGCCCAGACAGGTTGTAGAATCTCCTTCTCTGGAGAGACTCCAAATCTACCCGGACAATATGACCCTGGAATCTGTTCTGGGTGACGCTGCTGGAGCAGGGGGGTTGCACGAGATGGTGTCCAGAGGCCTCTTCCAATCCCCAGAATGCTGGGATTATGTGATTTGTTAGAGAATTTTGGTCCTCAGATTTCCTGGGTTCATGCATCTCTTCAGTCTGGGCCTTGAAGAGCGCTGGTTGTGCTCACCGAGTTACATCTGTCCTAAAAGCTTTCCGCAGTCCCAGAGGCAAGGTTTGACTTTGCCACAAACGCCTGCAGACCGTGACAAGGATAGGGAGGCACGGTGCTCAGCACGCACAAGGAGTACACGACCTGAATCGCAGGAGCTGCTCGCTCAGGGGAGATGCTACTGATTGTACAACGAGCAACAAGACATCGCTTCATATCCAGTACCCAAAGAGAGGATCAGGAGAACACAGAGGTTGTCAGGAGACAAAGGGCTATTTCGCAGCGGCAGATGGCAAAGATGGGAATAGTGAACACGAGCGTCGTTAAAACCCCACAGGTGAAATCCTCACCCTGCAGCTCTCTGAGCACAAGCTCTGCCACTGCAGGGATGGATCCCAGCGTAGCCGGGATTTTGCTTGAAAATGAAAGTTTATCTTATTTCCCTGAGGCAGGTTTACAGAGAAAGCTCACAGAGCCCTAATGTCACATCATGCTGTCCTGCTTCAGTGAGCGGCATTTAATTTTCCTCTCTGTTACCGTGGGACTCCTACACGTTCTTCCTGCATCGAGTTTGGAAGGGAAGCAGCACAACTTTTCTCCATCACAGGTTTTCTGTGACGCTCGCTGCCGAATGTTTCCTACGCACCATTTCTACAGTATCTGGTGAGATGGTGTTTGAAAAACAGGGACACAGACACTCTCCCACCTTCAGGTTCCCATTTTTCAGCGAGCCCTACTTACTGTTGCGTATCTGCTGGTTCTCAGCATCTTTCCCCAGCACATTCCAGTTCTTCTTGGATCTCTCACCCCTTGGATTCTAGTCTGATCTTCTCATGTTCTCACCTCTCTGCTGAAATCCAGCCCCATTCCGCCTCACTCGAGGATGCTTTGTAGAGGCAGGACCCCGAGAGGCCGTGCTATTTGTCTGTTCTCACCATACTCCTTCCTCCACTGTCATTTCTCATTTCAGGCAACCACTGCCTGACAGGCTTATGCGACAGGAACCAGCACCTGCCTTGATCCAGACTGAATTCCAGCAAGAAAGAGTTTCAGTAACTCATTCGTTATCGGTACGAAAGGGCATGCGTGCACCGATGGGCTCTTTTTGACAGAAGATTGAAAGTCTCTTCCATTTACCGCAGTAAATGAGGTTAGTAAACTCTCTCCTGGCTGATAGAAGTCTCTTAATTACTTCCATCAGCCAGGCCATACTTTTAATACTTGATCTTAGTATTCAAGCTGTCAAGACAAGGTGAATGTTGCCAAAGAGTATATGGAGGCCTTGGATGTTGACAGCAGTGCTCACTTTTCAACTGGCAGCACTAGAAAGGAGAAAACAAACAGTCTGGGACCATTTGAAAGCAATTGCTCTTTGATTAAAATATTTCCAAGTGCTGGATTTACCAATAGATCCAGTGAAGGCTGCAAAAGAGCTAATAACTATACAGTTTAAATAAATCAGTCAGTCAGTCACTCTTTGGCAACGGTTTGGGAACAGTAGCTCCGGATGAAGCACCTGATTTTACCATCTCTAGTAGCAGCAATTTCAAGGAACAATTTGCAAACAGGCACGTGCCTGATCACGCTCCCAGGATGGTGCACCCCGGCACAGTCCTCTGGGTCATGTTCTCTCTGGAAAGAGAAAAGGAAGTAAAACTACCCGGAATCCACTTCCACAACAACAGATCATACTATATAGTATTGCTTTTTTCATCCAAATTATTGTTTATGCTGACACAAGCATCCATGCTCACTGGCTGGCTTTAAAGAGACAGGGCGACGGGCCCACAGCAACGGTGTGGCTGACGGATGTACTTCTGAGGACGGGGACATGCCAGTGTAGCACAAGCAATACCGTTCTCTTCAGATTCTTGTTTTGAAAGCATCTCACCAGCTGGAAGCTTCTGTGTAGGTCTCCTTAGATTTGTATTGCAGAAAGCATCAGCTTGCACTAAAACCACACGGGTAAGTGGCTTTACCACGTACCTCGGCCTGCACAACAGTGTCCTCCAAAGCAGGTAGGCAGCTGCCCAAAGATCAGCTACCAAACACAACGAGCTAAGAGCACGTGTGACATCGGCTTTCTCCTTAAGAGGACTCTGGATGGCCAAACCGCTATGGGGCCAGAGCGGACTGAGGGCTCAAGTACGAAGATATGCCGAGAGCAAAAGTCCTCTAAGGAGAAAGCCAATGTCACACATGCTCTTAGCTGGTTGGGTTTGATAGCAAAGGTCCACTGAAAAGGAAAGTCTGACGTGGCTCATCCCACTGCTGCAGCCAATGTTCAATTCAAGGAGTTGGCAATACAAAATTTTCCTGGCTCGACACAGCTGAGCTTGTCCAACTACAAAGTGCACTTCTCGAGCTTCTTAGTGCTGTGCTTAACATGGGAAAACCTGCAAGATTGTTCTAAAAAATTAATTCATTGTTGACTAAATAGTAGAAAAAGGAGGGAAAAACCATTAGAGTTTACAGTTTGCTAGGATTCCAAAGACAGTTATTGCATCAGTTGCTGGGGTTGGACCAGATGACCTTTAAAAGTCCCTTCCAACTCAAATCATTCTATGATTCTGCGATCAGAGACTTTCAAGGCAATAGCCATGTAGAAGCCTTAGAGGGAAGAACACGCAGACTAATAGCTAGAACATAAAACTGTGCTAATCCAGCTGAACGCTGGGCTTGGGGAAGAGCTGCTGCTCCACTACTGGCCTTCACAGGGGTCTCAAGCCACATCCCCCCATTCACAATGACTGTGCTTCTCACTTGCAGCCAATACTCACGTTCAGTTGGCTTGAAAGCCAAGGTAGGAGAGCTCTTCTCCCCTGCAAGCAGACAGCAGTTCAGTGGCAGTAGATCATTAACATATACAAATCCTTGCCTATTTTCTGCTCTGCTGCACAATTAGCAATTATTTTAAAGATTCTTTCACTTTTTTTGAAAAGCAGCTTTCTGCTTTTGGCAGAATCCAATTTTGCAGAGCTGCAGTACTGTCGTCTGTCACGATGGAGAAGCAGCAAGGTGGACGCCACTGGCAGCAGCAAGAGCCGATGCCCACTGCGCTGGAGCCTGCGCGCGCCGGCCACTCACCCAGCTCCCCAGAGCACGAGCTCAGCGGGTGGCAGCACCCACTGTGGAACCAAGAAGAGGCACCGCCGTTCACCCAGGAGCCTTCTTGGGCAGGTTGTGCGCGCCATGGAAGGTGCAGAGTGGCAACCTTCGCTGGGGACACGTTCAGGAGCGGGAATGGGGCTTCTCCGCCCCACTATCAGCATGTGGTGGATGTAATGCTCCGTTTTGAACACAGCCTTTAATCTGTGTTGCAGAGAAAGCCTTAGGCAAATATTTACAAAGCACTCTGCCACAGGTTAGTGCCGGCAATGCAGAAATCTAGGATGTGGTTTCGTATTATTTTATTGTTTTAGATTGTTTGATCTGTGAAACTCACGCAGTTTTCACAGTAATCTTCAGACTGTATCCAGGAACACTGGAGTTTGCAGTGTTGGATAAATATTATTCCTTCTGGCCGTGACAGGAAACACTCAAACTGCTGGAAGAAGCACTCCTCAGGAAATCACAGATCAGCTCGTAGCAGAAGCAGGGGCAGATGGTGCACACTCTTTGACTCTTGCTGGGACCGTTTGGGTCTGGCAAGTGAAAACTGGAAACATGTTCCTTCGACATATAGGCTCAGAGGGAAGAAATATGAATACCTCTTAGCTCCTGCTTCAGGCAGGAGACCAGTCATTAAGTGTGGAAGGTAAAGAACAAACCATCAGTGACTATCAAACCACCCTCCAGCACCGAGAGACATCATCACCCAACCCTAGTCCTCGGAAACACATCCGCAGTCTCTGGCCACCAAGGAGAGCGCAAAGCGTTCGCAGGGAACGTAAGCAACGTATACCATGAAATAGAGAGGCAGCACAGATTTGTCACACTGGAAGTGTCTAGAAAAATACGCCACTGCTCTTATTTCCTGCAGGAACGTTGTACCAGGCGCCCACACCGCAGCCCCCCAGTTGAACTCTCTGCCTGTTCTGCATAGAAGCAGAGATGGCTGCTGCCAGCACGAAACGCGGCTCCGCTCAAGTTTAGTTTCTCCTAGTTCAACGTAGGACGCGCAGCGAGTTCAGGCTTTCTACGCTAGATGAGCTCAATATTTCACTTTGAGTTGTGCTTACCAGTGGCCTAACTTCTACCGTAACATGGAAACGCACGGTGGTGTTCCTATGCTTTTTAACATTTTACAAAATAGGCCAGAGAAATCTGGAAGATTCAACAAACCCAAGTATGATGATTCAATTGAGTTAAGTAGGACACTCGGCTCTAAAAACACCAAAAATCCATCAACCATTGCAATATATGTAATTTATATATTGCTTATACACTGTAGCTAATTATTAAAATATTAGTAATTATCCATGCTATTTACTCGGTCTTTCCCCTTCAGAGGGAGATCAAAATAACTTCAATTACACAGATTAGTCTCTCATTCTCAGGCTCTAAAAAAAAAAAATCTTTGCTGTGTCATGTTGGGCTGCACAGCACACGGGAATGCTGTTAGAAGTGGGTTTAGTGGGCTTTTTTCAAAGCTACCAACACTTTAATGGGATAAAACTAAGAGAACACCTTTTTCCATCAAAAATTTTCCAGTGAAGTTGCTCAGGATGAGGTTCTGTTCAGAATCACCAGCCTCCACTGCACGGATCATTTTTGACAGCAATTGTTAATGCAACAGAAAAATAGCTGAAGCAACAGTGACACCTTCTCTAGTGATTCTCTCTTCCTTCCCATGCATATAATTGCTTTTTTCCTCTCCCTACGATGCAACCGGGAGCTGTTCAACAAGAAACCCAGGTCTTACCAAGCTACAAAGCACCAAAGAAATTGTGCAATAACAAAATAGAAAGTCTGGACTAACCCTAACCTGCTTAGGGGTCATGTAAAGAACAGAAGGAAGAAAAACTGGAAAAAAAAATAAATATCTGAACCAGAGGAAGGAGGGGGGAACAGACCCTTGCCAGCCAAGTACGGCAGTAGAAAACGTTACTCAAAAGCCACCAGAAGAAGCTTGTTCAGCTGGCTAGTACTGGTACATCACACCTGGAAGCATCTCAGCGCTTCTCTTTGTCTTACTAAAGATAAAGAAACCAAAATGTCACAAAGGCAATTAAATGCAGTGTCACCTTCCTTGGAAGACAACTTTAGACCAGCAGCAGGACCCAAGGCAAGCCCACCTACTTTGGCACTGGTGCTTCACCATCAGCAACGGCATCAGCACAGAGGGAACGAACCACCCAACCTGAAAACTGAGCTTCTTTGGCAAGTCTCCAAACACAGGGCTATTTAGCCTCAAGATTTTTAAGTGCAGAGAGATGACCTTGGTGAGGGCCTTCAGTCAGTGGGATGACGGGTGGCTACAGTCTCTCCCCTGCACTGCAAGTGTCCTTGTACTACGTATCGAAAAGAAAAAAACACAAAAAAACCCAACCCTACAAAAATTATAAATGCATTAAGAGATCCAGCATCAAAGCAAAACTCAGAGCTTTGGCTCTTTTTCGGTGTTTAGTTTAAATAATTTAAATTGTGAGGTCATTCCGATGGACTTGAGATCCACAATGCAACCCTATGTTATAAATATTGATAGCATGCAAACAAAGATAATTTCTGATCATCCACTGGAATAAGCTATTACATCCACCTCTCTGGTACGACGCTTTAAAGGACTACCGAGAGAAAAAATCCTACAGATCTGAATGATTTTAAATCTGCATTTAATAGCCATACCTAAGCCTGCAATGTAATACCTCTTGCTGAAATCATCTTCGCTTCAGGCAGGACGCCCTCAAACCGAGCCATCGCAACTGATTTCACCAGTGACGCCATTTTCTTAGTTCTTTCGCTGCCATTTTAGCATCGTGGTTCCTCCACATTTTCTCGAGAAGTAGCTGCACGGTCTTCCCCCTTGAAGAGGGAGTCGCACTCCAGTAACATAGGGACAAATAAAAGCCACACCTTGAATTTCCGCCCGTGTCACGTCCTCGCGTGGCACGGGCAGGGACGAGGCACCCGGTTGCCATTGCAGACCACACCTCAATTTACTGTGGAGAGCTGGCGAGGAGTCTCCCGAGATGGTGTAAGCTGAGAAACCAGCCACTGGAAATCTGTCAGCGCAGCACGAAAAATTGATAAAGCCGAGGGAAGAGGAGTGTCCAACCCTGTTACAGGAGGATAGGCGCTTCTCTGCAGAAAATGTTAGATAATAAGGGAGTAGTTTGAAAAGAAAAAGGCATAAAGGAGGCATACTGATGAGCCTGCCATGTCTGTCGCCGGACTGATTGTCCATTAGCATCCACGCACAAACAGATACAATAATCCGCATAACCTGGCGGCAGAAAATTCATTTCTCAGGATCACACCCGAAAGCCAAACTGCCTCCCTATCAGTCAAAGTATTTCCCAGCCTGAAAGGGCATATTTCTGATGGAACATCAGCAAGGAGGACAAATCATCAAACAAACCCGCCAGTCATTAACACCCAGCCTTCTCTAACCCACTTCTGCAAATCTCAGCGCAAGCCTTCGGTCTCCCCGACTCCTCATCCTTCTGCCTGGCTGGGAGCCCGTAACCTTGCTGTTTACGAGGAACAGGGATGTTCCTGGGCTTTTTTGGAACACAATTTGCACAGCTCTTCCTTCACAATTTCAGCTGCATAAAAACAGTTAAATGCCTTCAAATCAGTCTGAAACTGTATGTAAAAAAGCAGTAAGGAAAACAAATTGCTTCTCTTTACCTCCTCAGGATGCAGGCAGTGAACCTGGCAGCACTGAGCCCGACACTCTCCCCGCTCTGGGGCGGACTCGAGCAGAAGGATTTTGGCTGCCGTGCCCTCATCCCACAGCTGAAAGCCTGCGTACCGCCTTCCTGAATGTTCCTCGGGAGCACTAGATATCTTTCTGCTTCTGCAAAAAACCAAAAGCCAAGGAAAACCTCCCAGCCTCCATGTGCGTTTCAGAGGCAGAGCGACGCATGCAGCAAACGCTCACTGCCTCCAAGGGACAACGCCTGGTTCAGAGGCATCAAAATCCTGTCAGCATTGTAAACACACTGACCAAGTTGAACTAGGATCCAAACCCCAAACCCCAGCACAGGTGGCTTTCCTTAGTGCCACACCTCAACAAAGAGGCTTTCCCATAACATTTCTACCACGATTTGAAGTTTCCTAGAAAAACCCACACGGGGAAAGGAAACCTTCCCAAAGTTAAATCTATTTTATTTCGCTGCTAGCGGCCGGTGAACACTACAAAGAAAGAGCCAAGACTGCACGTATCGTAATGTGAAGAATAAAGGCTTTTTTTCTGGTTTTGTAAATATATGGTAGAATATCAAGAAAATGAGCAAATTTGAACTTCAGCCCTCTTAAATAACGTGAGATGATTTGGCAAAATCATCCACCAAAGACAGAAAAATAAGCCCAAACTAGCCAGTCCATTCTTCCTAGATATTTGTAAATAAATCAGAGCTACTTTGTTCACCTAATAGGCATTTTCAACATGGCAGCACATCCCTTGGAATAAATATAAATATTTTACCGACAGTGAAAGCAAGCAATGTGGAGTTCAGACATGTCATGATATCTTTAAACCCTCAATTTAAACATGCCGGGGTCTTTAGAAATGGTGCTTCCTTATTACATTACTGATACATTTCACCAAGTTAATTATTTAAATTACCTATGAATTATTAATTACAGATCATTAAAATAAAAAAACCAACACACAGAAGTCTGGAACATGCCAGTTACAATTATACAATTTATAGTTAATGTTAGACATTACAAAGCTCAAAGAGAAAGACACGGATCAAAATTCTCTGCTGCAATGAAGGATATTACAACAAACACTTTATCCTTTTTCAGCTTATTTCTCCTATCAAGTAATAAACCCGAGGTTTAAACTTTCCAGACTTGGGGCACGAGACCAGTGTGCTGAGGATACACAGGAGACAAAAGGTTTCCATTTTCCTCCTCCGGCTGTACTCCACCCTTGCGAAGGAACTCTCGAGCAGCGCGTGCCTTTATTTGCGTCTTGCATTAAGAAGGCACGGCAGCTTTCGGACTTTAATGTAAATGAAATGCCAAGTCCAGATGCTGCCAACAGATATCACGGAAAACCCTGCTATACGAGACCTACAGCTAATTATTAATTATGGTGGCTCAGTCATTTTTTCCATACATTAATTTACGGAGCTTAGTTGAACTCTTGTCTCCCACCCACTTCAGACAAAGGAAAATAATTTGCCACACTGTACCAACAGCGAGGAGAAGTGAGACATCTCCCGTACAGGGTCAGTGGAGATACCTTCCTCCATCTTTTCACACATGCAAACCACACATTTCATTGTCTTTTACTCCATTTCTCTCTCAGCTGCTTTTGTGGCAAGACACACATGCCCCCCCTTCTCTTTAGCACAGGTATAACCTTGTTTAAAAGGGGCGACTTTTTGGCCAGCCCGTGCCACTGTTCCCTCATCTCCCCTTCCGAGCATTGCTCGGTTGACAATAGGAAGAGTGCAAAAGACGGCACATCGGCACCTTCACATTTGGGGATGAAGCCCCAAAGAAGGCAACTCATTCTCTGCTGCAAGAGCCCAGGCGCCCACCCGTTCACCTGCTTTTCTCCATGCAGAGAAACAGAAATGAAAGCAGAAAAGCAACCCAGCCCACACTTCTGTCCCCACACCGAAGGCAGGCAGAGCTTCCAGTCCGCACGCAGCCTCCGAGTCCCTAGACCCGAGAGGATTAAAGCAGCTGCCACCCACCCAGCTAGTCAGGGCCACCACATTTATGGAAATGTTAATTCCCCGACTGCTGCCTTCTACTATGATTTTACTGACTTAACCCCTTTCATAACGTCTCCTGTACACTTGAAAGAGAGGTGGGGTCTAGGCTGTAAACTCCAGCTGACTAAGCACATACACTTCACCAGCTCATTTAAGAAACTGACAAAAAAAAAAAGAGCAAATCCCCAAGTGTCTCCATTTACTTTGGTAAAGTAAGAAATATTTTCTATCTGATTTTCATCCCACACTTGAAATTCTTACTTCAAAATAAAATTAAAGAAAGTTCAGTGTGTCTTCTAAATAAATCATAAGTGCCTCTGTAAGAACAGAGTGGACCGGTATCTGCACCACAATGAAAACTAAGAGGAAAAAAAAACCCCATACAATCGAGTAGCGTCTTTATTATAATTTTTTTTTGTTTGTTTAAAAATACTTCTGTAGATATTTCACAGCCTAGGGATGAGAAAACAGGTATAAAGGCATTCAGAAAGTTAGGCTACCATATTTCTGCTTAAATGAAAAGCCAAGTCAGCAATGTCAAGAGGGTCTTTAAAAAGGCAACACAACTGCAACCCAAAGCAGAGGCTGGACTGCCCCACCCAGCAGCTGCTCTCGCTAAGAATATCAGAAGGTAAAGGCACAGACCTGCAGGTTTCTTTTCAGTGAGCAAAGGAGGATTTCTCCAGAAGTACCCACCTGTTCCCTTTAATTACTCACCCACAAATTTAAACAACCTGCAGCAACAGCACAAAGAAAAACTGCCCCAGAAGACACCTGAAGGAAAAACTCCCTCTTATCAAAGCAAGCTTATTACCTTCATTTTATACATTTTGAAATAGAGACATTCCTACCTGTAGATCTCAGTACTGAGGAGTTACAAACCTGTTAATGCTGACTGTGAGTGCCACACTTCAGCTGCCTGGTATTTAGGCTTACACAGCTGTATCTGTCTGCATTAATGCTCAAGTTTTCTCATCTTTAAAAAAAATATATAAAGTAAAATAAATATATATAAATCAAACCTGCAAGTCCTGAAATGGCTGAGACAGTCAAGAGTCCAGCAGGACAATAAGAAAGCAGCTGCTTTCCACGGCTGAACACCACTGCCCGTAAAGCATCTATATTTTTATTTTTTTTTCCAGTGGTGCTTTATTCAAATTCTAGGGAAAGCATCAGTCTGAAACCAGTAACTGATGGGAGTAACAGTTTATAGGTTACAGAAGGATATTTTATTGTTAACGGACTGTACCATGTAAGAATTAGGAGGGGGTGAGGCGGCAGGCAGGCAAGAGGAGAGAGATGCTACTATTTTTTTTTTTTTTCCCCGAGCCACTGCAATTACTCTGATGTGAATTTTTGATGACTTCCGACATATTGCATGGTTAATAATCGTTTCAGCTGTCATGTTTGGTTAATGTGGAAAATGCATTTGCTGCATTGTGATGCAGCACTCCAGCCACAGATTGTAACACCAGTTTTGAAGCTATTCCCTTAACTGAGCTGCATGAATTTGCACATACCATGAGGCTGAAATAAATGGTAGTTTGAGTCTTAGACAGCCACAGAAAGCTTCTGCCATTTTAGCCCCACAGAGCTGTCGAAACAACTTGTACAGGCAGGTAATTTTACTGCCAATTAATTGGTGTCGATATTCTTTAAAGGAGAGCTTTGATTCTCTATTGTTTTGCTGGGGTTGGTTATTCAGCAGCTAAAAGATTTAGATATTATTTACATTAAACATGGCTCTTTTCGGTAGCTTTGAACAAGTTATTTAATTGTAAGCATCTATATCTCAAGGAAACTGTCAGCACCACAGAAACACAGCCCTGGTATTAACACAGGCTTAGCCTAAACTACTTTTTCCTCCATATGATACTTTCCAAACATATTTTTATATATATGTATCAACACGTATATTTTTATATATACATAAAAATAACATTGTCTTACAGATGATTGCACAGGAGAGGTGAAAATACGCTGCTTATAAATAAAAAGGGTTTTATTTGCAAAGGACCACTTCTTCACCTACGCTTTAAACATCAAACAAAAAGTATAAGGGCACATAAAATACTAACATGTGCCTTTCATTGTCGCCAATAGAAAAACAATGCTGCAAAGCAATCGGGCAATTACAAGATGGGATGTAAAGCAGAGATGAAACCATGCTAAGAGCCAGTCACCCGGTGATTAAAGTCAGGCCAGTATATTCCAGCAGTCAGGTGATGGTGCCATCATTACAGTGCAGAAAGCCAGAGAAAAATCGAGAAACGGACCACCCCCATCTTAAAGAAAAAAAAAAAAGAAAAAAATTACAAGCCCCGAAGAAATAAGGAATGCATTTGCCAATACGCAAAACGTACAACTGTGAAGAAGCATTTTGCGAAATGCGAGCATACCGCTATCGGGCGGTTGCTTCCACAGGTCCTGAGTGCACATTTAACCCCCGATGCCAACACAGCTCCCGTCCATCCGCAAACTGCCAGTGACGCCCCCAAATTCCAAAGTGTTTCTTTTTAAATCCCAGAAGGGCAGCCCTGCTGCAATAGTACTGCATTTCACAATTCCCTAATCCTGCTTACCAAATGCCCGACTTGGATTTGCAAATACACGCACATACACATAAAATCCACGCTTGGGATGTCTACATTTGATTTAATGAAGCACGGAGGGCTATCAGGAGAGCATTTGACTGTGCATTAACATTGATGTATCTGCAGAATCACCACCAATACCACCAATTCATTATTTCCACTTCTGTTTTAATTAAAACAATACTGCGAGGGTATCGGCTGGACGCTAAGTACCAGTAAAAATGGTGCAGGCTATTTTATAGAGAGAAAAAACCCTCGACTCTCTGAATTAACATTGTACGCTCTGGTTTGGGAGCGATTCCCATGAAGAGTGTTAGGTCTGTAGGAAGTGCTCTGTGACTCGGGCTTACCTACCCCAGAGGCATCACTGGGCATCTTGCACAATCCAGAGCTTCACAAACGGCCGAGCACCCTCTTGAACCCAGGCTATTTTGGCTTTCAAACTAGCAAACCTGATCTTAAGGGTGATTTGCCTCAAACCACTGTAAGGAGCAAACCCTCCCTGCTTGTGACCAAATACACACTGTACTGGATATACCCGAATCCTCATATCAGGAGTCTCCTGATTGGAGAAGACAGGTCCCAACCGACCAACATTCTTAGAGGAAAACCGCAGTCAGTTGCATTGCAGGGAAAGCCGTTGATCACAACCAGCTACACCCAGGAGCAAGCCAAATCCCTTTCAGGAGAGGAAGGGTATGCATTTGCAGGAATAATTTAACTCCGGTGTCCCTCCTGCATTTCCGAGCATCCACGCCTGGCAGCGTCCCTGCAGCCGGGCTCACCTCCCTAACTCACCACTCACCTTACACACCTCCAGTTTTGGACAGCTTCTCCCCCTGCTTACCTCCAGTTTGCATAACCTGCTAGTGGTGCAGAGCCAGAAGCTCAGAGGATACATAGAGCTTCTGCATTCTAGCTGAACCTTAAAACAGGTAACGGTACCTGGAGAGACAGTCGGCTCTTTGGAACAGGCTGTAGCCTTGTCAGGGATTTCAGGAGCATAATGATCCGTCTGGGAGCTGCTCGCCACAACTTTAAAGATCCTGCTTTTATTTACAGACATTCTCTGTTATTTTCTGGCCGTGTAATGTTACTGCAGAAGCTACTCCCAACTGCAGAACTACGCATTACAGATCAGCACGGTTATTTTTTCTTTTTTTACTTTTTTTTTTTTTTAAATGTGTGTGTGTTTTACATATTGCATTGCCAGCTCACAACGTTGCAGGGAAAGCCTTCCCAGTGTGGCTCGGCCCAATATTGTCTCCCCTTACCTACGGATTCCTTAAAGCAACAGCTTTGAGAGATACAAACAGTAACTACTCACCTCAAATGGCTGTTAGAGTGAAAAAAACTCTGAGTGGTAAACTGGCTAAGATGTCAGAACTGCTTTCTGTTTTACCGGCAGTCAATTTAGTGGCGAGTTCAGTCAGCTCACACATCAACCACTTCTGCACTCAAATATGACTGTGGGAGGAGAAGGGAGAAGACTCCTGTTTGGGACTGCTGGGCCACAGCCAAGGAAAACTAAAAGTTTTCCTTCCGAGGAAGTATCACATCTCTAAGAGAATGATGATGCACGCAGAAGCTGCAGGAATATGAATATTCTCCTCTGTGTCAGGATCGTTCCCTCTCTCCATTTCTGGGTGTCCACAACGACCTCCTTCTCTCTTAGGTACAGATGCATCTCTGGAGTGAAGGAGATTCCTTCACCATAAGTACCAAAATCAAAGATGCTATCTCACCTACCTTCGATTCAAGAAAAAAGGATAAAACATGCTGGTCTACTGTAATATCTCTCCCCTTCTTCCACAGTCTTGCACTGAGGGGAAGAATACGAACAGCATCCCTGCATCTGCTCCCATATTAGCTCCTTTCTGAAGTCCTGCAGCTGCAACACTTGCTACCTTCAGCGAGCATTAGCCAGCAGAAGTCAAGAGACATCGCTGGCAGCAAGTTAAAAAAGTAAGAGGCAGCTCATTCCCCAAAAAAAAAAATCTTTTCTTCGCTGCTTAACGCAGTGCTGTAGCAGCAGCAGCAAATACTGCACCGTCATACTGGGTCTGGAGAGTGCCTTAAAGCATTAGCTCCCTCCCTCCCTGCGAGGCTGGCAGGGTGATGAGCCAGCGTTAATGACTTGCTGGGTCTCCTCAGAAGGAGAAGGGAGGCTGCATACCCTGCACGCTGCCTCTGCTTTCAGCTCTGCACACTCATCCTTTCCCTTCAGGGGGATGCAGAAAGAGGGGCTGGAGGGCTCAGCAGCCCGATTCAAGCCAGTTGCAGTGAAGAGGGCAGGAAAAAAACAGAACAAGGCTAACACTTTCACTTCAATACAGTTATATTCACACGTAAACAGCGGAGAGCCAAGTCAGATGGCTTCAGTGTATTATTATGCTACTGGGCTATCGGGTAGGGAACTGGGGCTTTAGGGCAAAGGGCTAGCTTCCACGGACTAAGAGAACGTGAGTTACCCAGAGTCAAAGCTAAAACTAGAACTGGGAAGTGACTGGCTCAAGTAACATCGAGTGCCATCATCACAGAAAGCCATCCTCTTGCAGGCGAAAGCCACCAATTCGCTCAGACTGGGAGTTACTGACTTACCACAGAGCTCCGACACAGCTTTCTGGGGCTTACATTTGCACCAAATGAGGCAGGATATAAACGCACAGAGTGGGAAACATCCCTGACAGCACCGACTGAGGAGCACTGCTTTTTGTGACCGGTAAAGAAAAAGAAACACAAATCGCACGCAATTAGAAGAGCGGGGGTCCCAGGCAGAGCAGAGGCGGGGGAAGGCCAGCCAAGCAGAGAGGATTAGCACCAACGCTGGCAGCGCCGCTCCTGCCATCCACACCCCACATCCCAATTAACGCTATCACTTGTCAGGATGAATGGGGAACTACTTGCACTCAATTCGGCCGTTTGACAGAGTGTCACTGAACTACCTCACGTCCATATTTATCCAAGAGGGGAGAGCAGGAACCAGCTTTAATTAGAGCCTTTTTGACAAAGAGCCGAGGGTATTACCCATGCTCTCACCAGTAAGCGGTAATTGAGAAGTAATCGTTTCAACAAAGCGCAACAAGTGTCCATTTACCCAAAGCCATTGTTAAATATCTACTAAGAGATTATTTTCAAAATTATAATGTGCCATGAATATGCAAACCACCCTCCATCTTTAGCATTAAAAAGAATAATCACTTTTTAAAAAAAAAACAGAACAAAACAAAAACACGCACATGCGAAAGTCAAACAGCTAATTTAAAGTGGGGGGCGAAACGATGGCTCCACTTTTGGGAAATGAAACTCTGCCTAGACTGTCTGGAAAGCCTTTTTTGTACAGTATTAGTGCACGCTTTAAGTCTGTAATTATGCAGAGAACATGTCAATTTTTAATTCAGAATGCTAACCCCTTTTTTAGCCACGAGCCCTGAATGCCAATCCCTCTCGCAGAGGACTGGGAGCGTCAACATGACCAAATCCAGCCTGCGGAGGTAAAAGCAGACTCTCCCTGGGAGGTTGTGCACTGTACGTTGGAGAGCAACTCAACTCCGGACTAAAATAGTTCTTTTATAAAACTGTCGCCTCAGCATCGTGGCAGGCAAAATCCTCTCAACTCCCCAGCCAATAAACTCAGAACCGTACGGTCACTGATACGCACACCTTCATTTCACCAGCCTTCTGGCTTATGACCGAATTTCTTAACACAATGTCGCAAGAAGCAGAATTTCCACAGCCCTCACGTTCCCAACCACGGGGAAGCACAACACGAGGAAGTTAACCTAATGCTGCCGAGAGGCTCACGCCAAGTTAAGGGCTGTCAAACACTAAGTTCATTTTTCATCTCTTCTGACTTCTAGTGATGCCTGCAATCCACAGAGGGACCCAACTTAAGAGCAAGCTTCGACAGAGTCCAGCAGTGAATTATTAACTCTGGCGGAAACCACAAAGCATCATCCAGTAACAATCATGAGCCTTCTACGATGATTAACCAGAATGCAATTATCAATGCTCTGCTTCTCACAAAATGTCTCCGAATTCTCCATCACACAAAGCCTGAAAGGCACCACGCAGGCTCACACGGACCAAAGCAGAAACAACTCTGTGCTTTAATCTTTGTTTCTTCAGGGTTATGTATCAGTTGTGAATGGCACAAGAAAAGAAAGCTCTGTCTTCCCTCCCTGCATTACAGCAATCGCACATGGACTTGCATCACTAGAAGAAGAGTGACACATGCAGAATCAAGCCCGTATTCTTAATTTCAATTCAATTCAAGCAGACACAGAAACCTGCCAACAGCTCCAGAACCATCCTTCCCCACATTACATCCTGTAGCAGAGGCAGTTTCCAGCCCACATGCACATGAGCTGCTTGCGGCTCCCGGCCTGCTCACTAACAGTGGACAGATGAAGAGAGATGCATTTGGTTCTTACTACAAGTGCTGCTCAAAGAGGTGTTCTGGGTCTACCCCTGAAAGGCAGGCAGATGGGAGCCAGCCTGCATGTTGCATGTAACCTGCGGGCCTCCAGTGGCAACCCAACGTCGAGGAAGAACAACTTGCTCAGCTCTCTGCCAAAGGAATCCAGACAGCTCCCGGCATTAGGCCAAAAGGTGCTAAGAGGCAACAAACACTGGAGACGGACCTAAGAAGACCTGCTGAATCCTACAAGATCCTCCACAGAATGTTTGCCCAGGATGCGATACCACACAGTTCCACAATTAGCAGCAAAGAGGCTGAGTGAAGACAGTATTTTAGGCTTTCCTTAGCGAAGAAGCTAAATTTGTGCTTTTCCTTTAATTAGAACTGCCAGCTCCGAAGAAAACGGCACTGGAACTATTGGCCAGCATGGGAAATGAACACCCACAAGCATGATGGTTCAAATTAACCACGGAAGTGCACATCTGCTTTGTCAAACCATCCTTGTAGTGAAAAATACAACTGAAATCAGTACTAGCATCTCAACGGGCTCAATCAGAAGTCAGTTCTACTCTACTCGGGTCTTTATACTGCACTTATTACATTAATATCCAAGTGTCTTCCAGTCCTGCATTAAGTGACATAACTAACATCTGTCACATGCTGTTTGTGCTCCTCTCCCTTTCCTGGGGGAGTAGAAACACAGAGTTCAAGGGGATCATGGAACAGCCAGAAACCGGGAAGGGAGATTCCTCCAGCCCTGTCTCAGCTTCCTCACACAGAGCACGCCCTGGCCATCCTGGTTGGTTAATGGCTTATTATCATCATGCTCTCCCCAATGATTAAGCAGCAGTATATAGTCAAAGACGGGTTAACACCAAGTCTCCTCCTAGTAACATTTCTATGCAGGATTGACAGAATTGTAAGACAAACAAAAATCTGTCCTTTGCGGACCTAAGAAGTCATCCAGAGTTTTCCCACTCTGTTTCTCTGCCTGACTCTCCTTGTCTTGTCATCTCACATTAGACAACAGCGAGGATGAAACTTCCAGCAGAGGAAACTAAAGTGTCAAAGGCATCAACAGGTTACCTGGCCCTTAAATCCCTTCCAAAACACACATCTTAAAGCTACAGAGGTTTCACCTGGAATATCAACACTAGAAGACTGAAGTCAGTGATTTTATTTCTTTTGTGCTCACATGCCTTTAACCTTTCCCAGTGATCCTCCATCTGCACATCTCTATCTTTTTATATGTCAAAAAGTACTTACAGCATCTTGCTTCTGAGTTATCACCCCGTAATTCTTTGCAAAGACAGTAGCAAGTACTGAGATAGGCAGAGAACGCGCAGAGCTAGAGGAAAAAGAGCTGAGAGGGATCAAATCTTAGAGCTCAATCGAGATGATGAAGGATCAACAACTCTATGTGTTAAGGTCTGCTAGCTGTGATTAGACAGACACTTCTAGTAGAAGCAAACATCTGGAGAAAGGTCAAACTCATGAACATAAACTTGGTACAGAGATTTGGAAACAACAGGCTACAGGAGAGGAGACCCTCAACATCACCTTCTCCCCATTTGTCCTTCCGAACTCTCCAAAACCGAAGGTAACAGAAACCCCCCGAAAACTGAGTTACAAACAGTCAGATTAGAAGAGAGGCAAGGACTCCTTCGAGGTGAGTGAGGGCACTACACACAGCTTTCATTTAAAGCAATGTGCATAGCCATACAAACCAGGGATTAGTTTGTCATAAAAAAAAAAAAAAAAAAAGACAACCTTTTCAAGTGTATAGATAAAGAGACTCCCAGGAAGGGGCAGAGGCTGACTTAGAAAACTATTAAAAGGATAAAGTGACTTTCAAATAGAGGTCACTAGTTCAAACGTGAACTAGATCAGCAGCGGCCAAGCCTAAACCATCTAAAAACTTAGCGGTTTAAAGAAAAACATGTTATTAATCTTCCTTCAGCTCCTGCTACACAAGTGCCCACACTGCGAGTCCACTGCAGAAAGTGACGCTGAGCTTACGTTCTGTGCTGGCTGCACCGGAACAGCCCGGACTTTGGTGGGTGCCCAGAGAGACACGCCTGTGTCACCAGGCACTGCAGAAGCATGAAGGCTGCGCTGCTCCATTCCCTTGAAAAGGGTAAGTTATTTCTTTCAGTTAGGAGTGTCTACCTTAGTGTGCTCACCTGTTTGCTGCTGGGTACAAAGAATCAGCTACTGCACTTAGCCTCTACAAACAAGCATAAAGATCATATTGCAGGTTTCGAAGGCATTTTGTCAGCGAATTTTCCTGTAAAATTACTTTGCTGATTCATTAACATCACATAACTTACACATGAGAAAGGCCCATCAAATATCATGCGTCCTTTTTTCCCCAGGACCGATAAGAAGAGATCTTGCAGCACTGCAGGCTCAGACACTGACGTTATGAGACGTCTCACTGCAGAAGATGCTTCCAGACGACACCCAAAGAGGGCAGACAGGATTCCAAACCATACATTTCACTAATGAAAAGCAGTAAACACGCAGTGTTTAGCACTTGGGAGGAACATCCAGTAACGCAGTTGCTTTAACTTCGGTCAGCAAGCGAAACTTCGTTGTCTCCCATCCATCTTCCCAGGGCACTGTAGTCCTGCCACCGCACCGTGATGTGTGACACAGACGTTCAGCGAAGCCGTTTCCTTCTCACTCTTACTGGGCACACCACCACAGGCTGCAGCTGTATTTACTTGGGAGTCTGGGTTGAACCACTTTCCACACACTATTCCTTAAGCAAACACTTCCTTGTGGACCAGCAGTTTCAGCAGCATAGTGATAAGACACATCAAGGCACATTTCTATATGAAAATATTACTTGCTAATCAATGATGATGTAACAGAATATTCACGTCCTATCACTGAACTACGGCCTTGCAAGTAACATTAGTTGTTGCCTACATTCACTGGAAGTAAGGATGTGCTAAAGGCAAAGGTAAAGAATATTGGATATCCTTTTTAAAGACAATTTTATTATTCCTATTTGTTCCAAACAACATCTCCCAGTGGCTGAATACTACCCAAAATGCATTTTCCCTAGGGTCCTCTATTATCAGAAAGGGCCTTTCTTCCAAGTCCACACGTTCTTTCCACAGACTCTCTTCACTATCTGATTTGAGAGCCTTCAGTGTAAGGTGTTCAAGGAATGCAACCAAATCCTGCCCCTTCCAGGCCTACCGGGACACCTATTAATTCACCCCCCTGTAGAGAAAGAGCTTATCTCCTGCAGTCGCTAGTGTCTAAAGAAAGTGGAACAGGGCAACTTAAATTGGCATTGCAATTATTTAAGCTCTATAAATAGTTGTTGCTACAGTGTAAATTAAATTGCTACACAGTAACATTTTTTTCTACCTTTTAAAGCTAAACTCTGATAAAGTCAGGTAAGTGGGGACCATGTCATCCAAGAGTCCATGGAAAAGGAACACAGGTGCTTAAAAATTGTGTTGTACTCCACACAAAGATGAGTTGAAAATCCAAAGTACCATGTCAGGTTTTCTCTTTCTCACTTGGTATGAAAGAGAAGAGACTCATTTCCAAATTGCTTCATCATCTGAGACACAAACTCAAAAATACTTAAAAGTTATTATCTATTCTATTACTGGAATTTTATATGAACCGCATAGGAAAAAAACCCAAACCAAATCTGAAAGTTTTTCTCCAGCAGCTTTGTGTGTTCTGGAAAGACATCTGGACAATGACAACAGTTGCCTTTGCACAGAATGATCAGATTTGGCTACTGAAACAAGAGAAAGGAGAAGGTCAGATGGGTAGGGAAAAAACCACTGAGACTAAAGTTTTCTATGACAGAAAAAGAAGTTGATTTTAACACAAATATCAGCACAAGCTTCATTTGGGTAATTGTATCTCTCTCACTAGCATTTGCTTCAGGGATGGAGCAACTGCTACTACTTCCCAGAGAGAAAAAAAATCATCTTTTCTGGGGGAAAAGTTCTTTTTAAAAGGTAGACTCTAACAGGCAATAACTCTATCTTACAAAATCTTATTATTTAATGAAAAGCTAAAGTGACATAAAAGGGACTGCAGCGAGTCTTGGCTACAAAACTGAGTGAGAAAGATTAAATAACACTCAGGACAGTAGCCAGAGGGCAAACTCTTGGCTCCTCATCTTTTGTCAAGTGTTTCCCTTCATATTTGGTAGAGCACAAAGTGGTTTCTGTTTCCCTTAATTTCCAGTACTTGTCTTTAACTGTAATAAAGCATTTAGGCTTGGTGTCATTATTGATCTTCATGGCAGGTTGTAACAAACAGCCACAGTACCTGACAGAAGCAGACAGCCAGAACAAAGTCATTTTCTACCAAAAGTCTGTTCAGAGAGTCATACAACTGTTAGTTCGAAGAGACCTTCAAGATCATTGAGTTCAAGAACTTATCCAGCACCACCAGGTCACCACTAACCCATGTCCCTCAGCACCACATCTCCATGGCTTGGAAACACCTCCAGGGATGGGGACTCCACCAGTGCCCTGGGCAGCCTGGGCCAGGCCTGGACAACGCTTGCGGGGAAGAAATTGTTCCTCATGTTCAACCTAAACCTCTCCTGGTGCAACCTGAGGCCATTTCCTCTTCTCCCAAGGAAAAAGCAACAGGACAAGAGACTGATGCCACCTGGCTCCAACCTCCTTTCAGGGAGTTGTCAAGAGTGAGAAGATCTCCCCTGAGCCTCCCTTTCTCCAGGCTCAATAACCCCAGCTCCCTCAGCCACTCCTCACAAGACTTGTGCTCTAGACCCTTCTCCACCTTTGTTGCCCTTCTCTGGACACGCTCCAGCATATCACATTGCCACTCAAAACCAGAGACACACATAAACCAAAGCAAACTTAATCCTTTTTGCTTTGTGAAAGTTTGCGTCTCAATAAAAGGAAGACAGAAGAGGATGAAGAAACAGCAGACAGAACAACTTCAGATGTACCTGAAGGCACACTGGGTACCTGTCCCAGAGAACAATTAGAAAGGAGAGGGTAACTTGCTTGGGGTAACTGCTGGCTCACCACAGTGCCAGATGATTCACAGCAATCAAAGCTTCCACTCCTGTCTACTTTACCAATACAAGACAGACACCACCATGAGCAGGGCAGATGCTTTGTACCATTATTGTTCCTGCACAAGAGCGTCAGACCTTCCATGCCCATCTCTTCAAAACATGAGGCAGGCTTTTCGACAAGCTGGAAAGCTGTCCAGTTAGCATGGTCCTGAGACTGGAGCAGAGGAGACCAAGCGGAACATGCCCCACTAAACGGTGTAGGGAGGCATCCCAGGGAACTGAGCACAGGTCATTCATGGTGCTGTCGGGAAGAGTGAGCAAGTCCCGTCTCACATCTGAGAAGAGCTACAAGATGACACCAGGCGTGTTTCTACGGGCAGTGCTACTAATGTGCAACACGCTTGTGGAGCAATAGAAAGAACAAACTTTCCTCTAGAAAAGACAATTACTAGTTCTAAACTAATAAATTAACAAGTCGGTAATATTGGTAATACCTGTGCATCCCCGAATGTCTGTCAGCAGCTCAGCAAGCACTGGGCATCTCAAAGATAAAAGGTGGAACACTTTAAGAGGCACAAGTCTGAAAACATCAGGATTCCTGCCTGCATTCCTCTGTCTTCTTTTCAGCATCTCCAACTTCAGAGGTTCATTTCTGTATGTAAAGGTTAACAAATACAAAGCTACAAGGAAACTCAAGATGTGCCTATTTATCTTTCTTTATAAATCCAAATGACATTAGTTCTTTTGGATAGCCAAATTACATTATAAAATGCAGGATTTCAGCATTCTGGCACCAAGCCAATGTTTTAATGGACATTCAAACACTAACTAAGGAAATGGTTGTGCATTAAGCCTACCAATAAGTCAACAATCAATACTTCAGTATTACAGTAAAAATACAATGCACTCTTTATAACCGCCTCTGGCCTCATCCTTCTTTGTCAAGCTCAGCTCTAAAAAAAAAAAAAAAAAAAAAAGTCTTGAAGTCAGAAATGAAGTACATATTTCAGAGCCACCAAGCACTCATCTTAAAGTCTAGACCTAATTGGTCTTCCAGACTGTACAGATTTATTTTTTTTTTCTTCTTTCAACTGTGTACTGACAGGGCAGAAAAGTCAGGAATAAAAAGGACGGAAGTTCAGATGCAAAATTAATCAAGCAGGTCAATAGGTAAGAGCAGCAAAATAACGACAATTCAAACAGCTAAGCAGCCCCAAGCAAAGGCAGATTAGGTGCCTGGTTACATCTTTATCTCCAAAAAGCATCTCAGTCAAAAGGAAACAAAACAAGAATCACACCAAAGCACAGTAACGTTTGGGTTTTAATCCAATTCATAGATTTTAATTGCCAGCACAGCATCAGTCCTGTACGTCCCCTCTCGGTGTAGTCTTATCGGTTTGAGAAACAAAGCCAAAGCTCTGCAGAGTGGGAGATTTGACACCCTCTGGAAAGTGAGATTATCAGGCACTATTCGTCTGCAATAGACTAAGTGCTTTAAATTTACTTAACTCTGGCTTCCTATTCTAAACCTTGGCCATAATGCTGAGCCACTGCTGTATTTCTGAACAGTGGAAAAAAACCACGGTTTATGGACGCTTGGAGCAACCGCCTGCGTCCACAGAAAGGTTCAGGGTAAGTCTGTTCTCCGGGAAGAAATGGTGGCAGTCATTGATCCAATTCTGTGAAACTTGAATGGAAAAACAGGAGGATAAAACCAATCAAATTGATCATTTTTATCTCCACAGCTTAGTAAGCTCAGTACTGAAATGCAACTTCATCATGGAACGGTTAAGCCGGCGTAATAGCTTGGGTAAACAAGCCAACCAAATTCTCCCTTTTCTTCTCTGAGTCTGCAAATACACAGAGGGAAACAGAGAATGATTGTTTCAGAAATCCCTCCGCAGATCCCTTGCATTTATTTGCCAGAACTATCTTGCATCCCTGGGGCTTCAGCTATAAACAAGCACACAGCAAGGCTGGGAATTTGGAAAGACTTTTTGCTGATGTCGTGAAGTCGGGACATCTGCACTTTGAAGTTGAGCTCTGAAAAAGGACCCAATGCTGCAGATACAGCAGGCAAGGAACAGGAATACCCATCACAGAATCGTTTTGGTTGGAAGAGACCTTCAAGATCATTAAATCCAACCGTTAACCCAGCCCTGCCAGGTCACCACTAAACCACGTCCCTCAGCACCACATCTTCACGGCTTTGAAACCCCTCCAGGGATGGGGACTCCACCACTGCCCTGGACAGCCTGGGCCAGGCCCTGACAACCCTTGTGGGTAAGTTTTTCTTAATATCCAGTCTAAAAAGTCCTCAAAGACCACAGAGCAGTTGGCAGGTGCCTGATCCAAGCTCAGCAGCTATGGATGCGTCCAGCAATAAGCTAGGCCAGACCTCTGATCATTAGGTTTTGCTACTTCATCTCTCTCTCTCCCCCCACATCGGGCACTTCCTAAACAATCCATCTCAAGCGAGAGCCGTCACGCTACAAAATACTGCTGCGTAAAATGACTGTACTGGGTAGGAGGCAGTAGCCCCAGTGACTCCAGTTCTAGCCTATGACTCTAATCGACTGCCAGCTTAAAAGGTTTTTGCGTTGCCGCGATACTAACTCAGGGCAGCAACTAACAGCAGTCTAAGCACAGTCTCATCTCAAAGAAGTTGAAGATCTCCAGCCCAGACTGGTGACAGCCACTGCAGGTGTCTTTACAATAAAAGGGTGGTTTCAAGCGGGGGTCCTAGCGGATGGGTGTTTGCAGCACAGCTTTGCCTTCTTGTTTCAGGCAGAGAAAAGAGCTTTGTTGACAGTCAGTGTTCCACTCACCACTGCCAAACCAGAAAACTATTGATGGGGAGAAATCTGTACCTTTTTTTTTTTTTTAAGATACAGTATGTGAGGGAGGGAAGGTAGAGGCCAGTTAAATGCTGTTGAATACTGATCAGGGCTCTGAGCAATAAAGAGGTCTGAGGAAACAGGAAAAACGAAAACATCCATATAAGCTCCCGCTACAGAATCTCACAATCTCGTAAGAGCCAGTGACAAATGCCACTTTTATTTCTCAGGTGCAGAAATTGATGCTCAGAAAGATATTTCTTGAACTCAAAGTCAAGCATGAGAATCATTACAGAAATTGGATCAAAATCCAGCTTTCCCAATTTCCTGCGCTAAAAACCAGCTGCCACAAGAAGGTTGTTTTCTAAGTAAATATACCCATCATGGGGTGCCAGTCAGGCAAGAATCCAAAAATTCAAGGGTCAGGCGCTATTCAATATTTGAATCAGTGCAATAAAACACTGCATAAATATTTAAACTGGCACTCCTGCTCCAAAATACTCTTGGAACATAATTCAGTCGCTTGCTTTCAAAGTTTTTAACAGACATTCCCATCTTCCTTCTGTCCTGGGGAACCTCTGAAAAAAATCCCATTCCCTGCTCACCCGCAGCCATTTGCTGGTTTGTTTTGAATGTGCCGCTTTCAGTCAGCAAGTACAAATGGATAAATCTAAAGTGTTGAAATCCTATATCCTCGGCTCTTTACGATGCCTTGTTCTAAATTTGCCCCAACAACCAATAACAAAATCCCAAACCAAAAGTCTCCAGAACACTCTCCATTTTTATATCTTATTTACAACCTCTGGCTTCAAAAGCTGAACGCTTGGGCTCCAGTTTAGCTGTTCTCACAATGCGTGTTATAAAAATAACATAAGACACAATTTGTCATTAGCCACTTCCAAACTACAGAGGACATACAATATTTGCTTAAATCTGAGTATAAATCTCAAGAAGTCTAAGCACAGTGACAAATGCATTTGGTTAGTCTATGTGTAACTGAATATCTTTGTTGTTTCGCTTGATATAGAAAAAAATATCACGCCAGGCATCAATGTCATAACAGGACAACATTTTGCTATTTTTAGTCCTTACCTGTCCTGCCCAGTCCCTGCTTTTAATCTATACAAGAGTCAATGAGCTATAAGTTTCTGTAACTGGAGGTAGACGCCATGCAGACGGGCACTGCCAATGCTCTACCTGGCTGCACACACTTACAATCCAATCCATCAAACCGCAGCTCTGCTGGATATTCCAGTCCTGACATCTCCACAGTTATACTCAATGCTGATGAGAAGAACCTGCTCCTATTTCAGCCTTCATTTCCCTGTGCTTCTATACCCTAGGCCTGTCAGTATAACTGTGCTCCAAACCAGCTGGTTTTACTCTGTTAAAAGGTATTTCAGTAACACTTATATTCCAAGGACCACTGAGGTGGGATTTTTTTTGTATAAACACATCTAACTACTAATCACAAACTTTTTGCTCCTTCTACTAGTAGTAGATGCTCCTAGCAGCACCTATGCAAGCCCAAGAAATTAATAGTAAAAACAAACCAAACCAAACCCCAAGGCCAAAAAACAAGGAACAAAAGACACCTCTTCCTTAACAGTTTTAGTTTTGCCGGGCTATCAGAAGTAGCAAGCAACTAAATCTTTAGTATTAATGTAAGAGAATGCTCTGATGACTGGGAGTTACATTTAAACTCTGAGGTCCTTCCTACCTACCCTGCCCAAGAACAAAAGTCTCCACAAATTCACACATTGAACAGAACTCCTCAAGCTTCTCAAAGAAGTGCATTAACTACATACTCACCTTACAAAAAAAACCAAACAAACAAACCACAAAACTGCAACACTTGCTGAAAAATAATTCCTGAAAGAAACAATGATAAATTGTGAAAGAAACAAAAAGTCCTTTTCTTTAGTCACATATGACAGCAATTCAATTTCACTGTCTGCTGCATGCATTTTATATAAGGCACAGGTATAGGAGTTTTCAATTTATCACTCTGGAACTTCACTTAGAAAAAGGATGAAATCAAGCAAGCTGCTGCCTTTGACACTAGCAAAAGAGGCTCACTAATGTGAAGGCACAGCCCGCCTGGCTATCTACGCTCTTCGGTGGCTCGTGTGGCCAGATAACACCTCTTGCACCAGATGCAGTGCAAGAGTGAGCCTCTGCCTTTTGAACTTGCTTAAAGTGAGTTAATCAGCATATAAAATAACACCAGGGAAAACCACTTCCATTGTAAGGGGTGGCCAACCTCCCCATTTCAGCATCTGACTCTGATTTCAAAGTTTCCAAGATAAGGTTTATACAAAGTATCGGAGAAAAATTCTGGTTCAAGAAACCAATTAAACACTTGCCTCTAGGAAAGAGATGGGTGTTGCCACAGACCCGGCAAAGAACATCTTGTGCACAGTATATTAAGGTAAAGGACATGGGTGTGAAATGGCCCAAGCCATCCAGCAAGCTTGCACTAAGACGCAGGATTTGCATACCCCAGGACCAAGGTGTGCTCTTTCCTGTAGATGACGACACCCAGGAGTGCTAAAGGTAAAAGGATCCACCTCGGAGGTCTGAACCAAGTGAGTGGATTTTGAACTCCTCTGAGACGGCAAAACGAACCTTCTCGGGATCCACAGGGGCACTCCTCACATGCAACGCGTTCTGCTGAGCCATTTCTGCAACGACACGAGTCTTTGAACGGCGCTTCCCACCTTCCTCTCAGAATACGTGGTTTCGAGAGACATTTGTTGCCAGGATGCATTGCTAATACATAATATATTGGCTGCAAATTAGTATTTCATCTCAGATGGAGAAAATGTCACAGGCACTTTTTAAGAGGCAATGAATGCAGAAGAGTTTGCGTAACAAATCTTGCGAGGCAAACCGAGCAAACCTATAACCAGAAGAAGATAGATCTATTGAGACAAAGAACTAAATCCTGCCCTTTAAAACAGACTGCAGCTTCAATTCCCTGGTGCTCGTTTTACCGCTGGAAGGAGATCTGTTCTGCTGTTCTGCTGCAAAAGGATGTTAGTTCTCCACAAAGCTTAGCTTTGGGTATTTATTATAGGGATAACTTCTGACTGAAAAGCAGGACTTGCTGCTTTTTTCCCTGGTGAAGCTTTGCAGAAGGAACGCTATTTCTGGCACTCCCGGGGATGGACTCGCACGTAACATTTCCTCCCTAAACTCAGCACTCCTAAATGTCAGCAAGAACCATCCAGCCCCCAGAACAAGCCCCAGATTCTTTTCACACAGAGAACTGTCCTGCTGACTCAGTGAAACTACCACAAACAAAGGAGCAGGAGAAGGCCTAGAGGTTCCTGGCTGCCTTCTGACAGCTTCCAAATGACACAGAATAACGCATCTTACATGTTGGAAAGGTTTCTCAGAAAGGAAATGCAAGTCTCAGACAAAGAAAGGAAAAAGGAAGCAAATACAGCGACCTAGAGGGAAAAAAGAAAGGAGTTAACAATTCTGCTACAGTGTCTAACAGAAATGTAAGAGTGATAAACTACAGATTAACTCTCAGGCAAAGATTTTACAAGACCAGTTGATGGTAGTATCTTCCCAGCTCAGCTCCTCCTTGTTTCAGCAGCAAGCCAGAGGAGGTGGCCACCTTGTGTGCCTATTTTCATAATTCACTAAATCATAAGCTTATTAAAAACAGAAATCATTGAAAAGACGCAAAGCTTTTTCTCAGAAGAGAAAAAAAAAAAATAAAATCAAGAGGACATAGAAAAGGTAGAGAATAAGACATCTGAGAGTACAGAATCACAGACAACCAAACATTTAGCACAGCACATTAACTAATTAGGTACAGCACTATCATGCACTTCATCCTACCAGCAAATGTGAAGCCAAAACATTAACCTCAAGTCAAACAGCAAAACGAAAACATGAGAAGTGATATTGATTCCCTGGATCTGTAGAGTAATCAGGCTTCTTACCATTAGAAGTGAGCTGCAAATTTTCTGGATAAGCCATCTTTAACCTCGGAAAAATTAAATCAAGCTAGACAGGGACTACGAAGAGAAATATGGGAGGGTTAGCTCTCTGAAAAAGAACAGAGTATGGTGTCCAAATGCGTAATGCCACAGCGAGTTGGGCTGTCCCATCCAGCTTCCACCTCTTAGCTTTCAGGAGGACCTCAAGATGGGCACAGCCTCTTTTGAGTCAAGACAATAGTGGGTCTTTTGACTACTGAATTAGTGCTTATTTCAGATTCATTAAAGCCTTTAGGTTTTGTATCTACTTAACAGACAGAGTAAAAGGATTTAAACCTGCCATTTTCTGCTATAAGCCTTGAGGCAGTAGAAGAAAGAAATAATGAATGTTTCAGAGTTACTGTATGGTAACCATAGCAGGCAAAAATCAATTACTGCTGAGAGGATCTGGAGATAACATGCAGGTTCCCACTCATCTATTTGAAATGTGGTTTGGGTTTTGGTTCCCCCTCCCCTCCATTTCCTCCCCCACTTCTCCTCAGAAATGTCTTTCTTCATACATTAGAATCTCATCCAAGGAATCCTACTGGCTTGCAAACATATTTAGAGATAAGGATTTGTCATGATACCGTACGGTAGCCCCACCTGCGCGCTTCCACTTATCTGAGATTAAAATCACACCCTTCGCAGATTGCTCCTTCTGCCTTGCACACGGAGTTCAGCTCTACTGCACTTCGGTATCAGAGAAGCCAAACACTGATGGGCCTTTATCAAGAACACGGTGTAAGCTGGACGGACGCCTTCAAAAGACAAACTGCAGGCCAGATTTGGGGAATTAGCAAAAGCATATATACCCGCTCCCGTGATGTGAGGTGGGAATGTCTCTGGTAGGAATAAAATTTTAAAACAACAAAGGAATCAAGTAAGAATTGGTTCTTTCGAGGTCTGTGAAAGTAAGTGATCTAGAAAGGACAGATCTGGAAATCCAGTTCATACAGGTCTGAACAACACAGAAAGGACGTCTGTTTAAATGATGCCAAGCTCGAAACCAATAAAAGGAAATAAATTTTAACACAATCTGTAATTGAATTGTGGAACTCAGTACCACAGGAAAATGACAAGGCCAAAACCATAATGGGATTAAAACCTGACTCACTATTTATGTGGATATTGATAATATCTAGAGCCATGTTTAACACTAAAATTGTAGAAATAATCATCATCCCTGACGCTTCAGGGTTTTAACCAATCTCTAACCACTAGAGAGCAGGGTGAAGCCTCACACAGCAAGCAGATATCCCCATGAATATCTTCGGTGGTGTTTCTCCTCTGAATTATCCAGTGCTGGTCATAAGCGCATAAAGCCAACTGAATAGACGTGTCCCAAATCCGATCTAATAAATTGACTATGACAAATTTAGTTTCAGCTAATCCCACATCTCCGATTCAAGTCTAGGATAGCCAACTGAACCATTCAAAAAGGTTTACTAAGGCTGCTGAAATTGAAATTAAACACTGATGTGTTTACCACAGTCTCCTCATTCACCAGCCTTTGAACAGAACTCGGGTAACACTGGCAGGCCTCCCCTTGGCTCCCTCACAAATAGCACAAGTTAGAAAACCTCCCTCCCTTTTCCCCATCTCGCCCTGCCCCCCCCAATAAAAACTACATATATGACGTAATTCAGAAATTGGTGCTTGAAAAAGACACTCCAGACTTAAGCTGCAGTCACAAAAGCTGGCAACATGATATTTTATTCTTTATAAAGTTAGTTTAAAAAAAAAAAAAAAAAAGCCTCTCCAACCTTCTTAAGCCATTTTTTAACCAAGCAGTAACTAAGCATCCTGTTCTAATTAAGCTGAAAAAAAAAACAAAACAACCAACTAACCTGCTAGCTGTGGTTCAAAATGCTGCATAAGAAGATCCCTTCTGGTGGAAGCACTACGCATCCTGCACGCTTGCTGAGACACACAAAAAAAATGGTATAGAAAATTTCTAACTCTTCTCCCAAAAGTTTTTTCTGTATGCACGGAAAACCAGCACGAGACATTCTGCAACAACTGGTTTGTTTGGTTTTTTTTAAGTAGGAGTTTAATGATTTAGCTCAAAGTAAGTAAATAACCCTCTTGCACCCAAAATGCTGTCAAAGCAGACCTGACTATAGAGCAGACCTGAGTAAAGAGTGGGCAGGAGGTAATAAACTAGTTCAAAGTAGGCAAGCAAAGGGAATAAATATAACTGGACTAAGAAGGAAAAAAAAAAAAAAAAAAGAGCGGAAGATAGATGAGAAATAAAGGACAGGAAAGAAAACAGAAAGGAGGCAGTGAGAACAGAAATTGTGCCAAAAATCTAAATGAGTGGAGCAAATGCATGTGTCCTTAGTTCCACCTCAAAAGGCTGCAACTTTCTTTCAGGAGTCTATCTTGGCAGGAATAAGAATTCATTTTGACTTCAAAAGGGAAAGTTAAAAAACATCCCTACACACCACCCAAACATTTCTTCCACAAACTGCCAAATTTTCAGGCTGCCGTTTTGCACTGGGAAGCTTAAGTACATCCACAGCTTGATGCCCAGGCATTGGTAAACAGTTTACACACTTATTAGCTAGTAACTATTTTAAACCAAAGCTCGATAATGCCTCGGATTAAGATTTTGGATGTAGAGTCGAAGTGCCTAATTACTCCAGTGGCGAGGAGAGCATGCACAACAATGTACCTGTGGCCTTTCCCAGACTGTTAAATCACACAAATGGTTTAGTAATAAACCCCAGGGGAATTCATCAGTGGAGGAACACTCGCAAGAGGCCTGAGTAAATTAGGAGGGCTGAAAGGAGGGGAGGGAGCCGAGAGCTGCAGCAGCTGCTGGTTTTTCTAGTAGGTTTGATGAACAGCCTCGCTGGAAGGAAGCGTCCGGAGTTTTCTGCTGGTGTGACTGCAGGAGTGCAGTGAGACAGCCTGGCCTGCTCACGTTACAAACTTCCTTGTGAATGCGCCATTTATTTTGTACGTCTCGCAGCACCGTGAGGGATTAGTTGAGAAAGATGCTCAAGACCATGCTTAAGTAAATGAAGAAGCTACCAAAAAATCCTGCAAAAGCAGTAGTTCAGGAGAAAGGTACCAAACCCACCTCTCTTTGTGAAGGCCAGCTGCAAGCCACTCTGTCCCACCACAGAAAAGTTCGCTGAAGATTAAATTCTCTTTTTTCTTATTGCAGTTGGGCAATTTTCTTTATTTCCTCTTTTGAGAAACAAGAACTGAAAAGCCACACTAACTTAAATAGGTCAATGTTCCTCCTTCAATCCCCAACCTGTTAATTAAGTCCATTAGCCTGCCACAAAACTGGCACTGAAAGCTTCGGCCGTCTGTGAGAAGCCCCTGAAACAAGACCTCTGCGTGGCTGTGAGCAGAGCTTCCTAAAGCCCAGTGTCTCTGTTCCCAGTTTCCACAGAGGTACTAGAAGGACATACCATGGTCTGCTCAGGAAAGGATTGGGTACCTTCAAAAATAAACACACTAAAAAAAAACCAAAAAACAAAAAACAAACAAACAAAGAAACAAATCCAGCATTCCAAACTGTGGTCTTAGGGTATTACTATCCAAAGCACTGCTAATATTTAGAAAGCTAATTTACCTTCTTGTTAATTTTTCACGATTTTTTTTCCCCCTTAAATGCAACAAAGATGAACTGGGTTCACTTCTGTGAAGCAATATATCCAGCTCCACTGTCAAATTCCAGCACAGCCCTGCATATCTTCTATTTCAGAGCTACAATCAAGGCACTGAAAATCTCCAAATCCTCTCCCATAAAGTCTACACCTTCTTTGCAATAGTTTAAAAAGGGATGGAACTATCAATATTTTTACAAACTAAGATGGAGCTGTGCTTTGCAAAAGCTACACCTGAGCTTCAAATAAACAAGCAAACAAACCAAGCCACCTCTTTAGCCCAAGTAACAGAGCCCATGCTCTATCACATGATACGCGGAGGCGGCAAATTGCCAGGTTGCAAGAATTTGCATCTCAGGATTGCTTCTCCTCACCCATCTGGATAACCACAGAGATCAACCCATTCCACTAAATTGTTTCAGCACCGTGAACACCCTAATTCCAATAGTTCATTTGCACATGCTGAGCACACACACTCTAGGTCAGCAGTCAACAGAAGACCTCGGCGAGCACTAAATTAATGGGATGGCGTGACATGAAGAGGTACTGCCTTGCCAGAAGTGTTGGCCTCCTGGTAAGATGCAACTCGGATCCTGAAAACCATTCCTGATCCCTCAGTACTTCTTGCAGTGGTACCATTGCTCCAAGCAGGGTCCCGGTGAAAATCTGCCTCGGATAATCAATCCCATCAGCCAAGGTTTGCTTCAGTTTCAGCTGTAGGTGGTGGTCCTGCAACGCTATCGAGAAGCAGAGATAACCACCCCTCAGCACAGGAGAGACTGCATTTCAGATCGTGGTATCCAAACTGTCTTTGACACTGTATTTGTCCCTTCACAGGGGTACAAGTTCACATTCAATCAGGAATTGGAACTGTTTGCATCAAAGAGCAGAGTTATGCAGCGTAAGGAAGGGAAAAAAAGAGGAGGGAGTGGAAATGAAGTGTTACGGCCAAAATCTGGTCTTCCTTTTCGGATGTTTATGATAGATATTTCAAAGACATTTATTAAAAGTCTGCAGTTGTACCTACTTGAGATGCAACAAGCATATTTGGATTAAGCAGACAGGAAATATAAAATGTGCCAGAACATAGCAGAATTTAAATAGATCAATAAACACAGCTACTAGAACAAGAGTTCTCAATTTTTCCATCTCATGACCTTGCATTAGCATAAAGGTTTGAAGCATCCCCTTTCATACTCTCTTGTTTACGCACGATGAAAGAGAAAGGCAGATCGTGTCTCTCCTCTCCCTGTTCCCAACCCCTAGGGTTAGGAATCCATGATTATAAACACGATGAACCACAAGATTATTACACAATGATGATCTTCATACTAACGCATGAAGGCAAGCAAATGAGATATGTGAAATAAGGCAGTATCACACCATTTACTTTGTGACCGTAACTTGGCCAACTAACAGAATGCCACAGAGTATCCTACACGAAGTGTGTCATGGTTTTGGTTTTTGGAGGGTGTATCTGTTTGGTTTTAAGGTTAATAAGGCCAGGGTAATTTAAAACTGTACTACTAATCATGCTAATAAACCTATAACAAAAGCTAGATGAAACTGCTGCGTGGATTTAAACTCGGCACATGAGGGAAAAACAGACAAGCAAATAACACAAAAACCCCAAATACACTCCCAGCGCTTGGCCTTCTCTTTACACCTTCCCCTCCTCCCCCACCTCTTATTCACTCACCTACCTGATGCCAAAAGGAGATTTTGGGGGTTTTGTTTGGGGTTTGGTGGTGGTTTTATATTTCTAAGGTCCGCATCTCTCGACTCCATTTGCTGCGCATCAAAATACTCACTCATTCCACATCACGGCTTTCTTCAACTGTGTTAAAACCGCCTCTGGCCACAGTTAATTACTAGGATATTTATATTCTTGATCTATGTGCTTAAATGTGTACATTAAGGGTCAAATCCTGAACGAAATCAATACGAACCTAAGCAAAGCAGATGGCAGGGTTAGATACTAGAATGAACTAGTAATGGAAGGAAAAAATGACTTCTAAGAACCTTGGTGAAGAGGTAATTTTTGAGATTTTTTAAAGCCTAAGATTTCTACAGCTTTTCGAGAATTCACACCTATAGGAGTGCAAATCGTATTTGTCATTTGGACAGCAGCAACGCCAAGAAACCAACAGCTACAAACCCCATGGTAGAAGGCTGTCCTCTCGCATTCCCTGTCCTGGCCCTGCAATGGTTAAAAGGTCCGCACAGCTGTGCTGGCATCATCGATTAGGGTGAACAAGGAAGCGACAGAAAAATAAAGCCACCTTAATTTCAAGCTCCATTAGAACTGAAGGACTTGGAGGAGGGGAGAAATCAATGTTTGGCAAATGGGAAAGGACAAAATCTGCAAAAGGAAAAACGCATTTTCAGGCTAAGCTAATGCAAACAATGGATGGTGAACAGCACTTGAGGTTGCCCCTTTAAGGTTGTGTCAGCATTTCCATTTATAAACTCCGATTTTAGTTACACTCTAGTAGATTACCACAGGCTTTGGTATTATTCTAGCAGATACCACAAAATATATCACAAGCAGTGATATAAAATAGCAGTAAGAGCTCACTGGATGAATAACGCACCCTTTCAGTACCTGATGTCAGAGCAAGTGTTTTTAAATTGTGAGTCATACACACATGTAAACACAAACAGAACACAGTGCTGGGGAAGGATCCTCCAACCCAGCTTCTACCAGCACTAAAACAAAAGTCAGAGCTCTCTGATACAAAGCCTGTTTACTGTACTCTGAAAAACTTGAAAATATCCCAGATACTTAATTTCAGTCTGCCTCAGTTGTCACTTGGACAGATTTCAGTCTAACCTTCTGGCCTCATTTAGATAAAAGCTCTTACTTCTGTATCTGGACCTCCAGAGAGCTACTCAGTCAATACTCTGAACATTCACACCCAGAAATCAAAACCAAATCCTGGTATGCAGCCTTTCATTTCAGCTCTGCCAAGATCAGAAGGCCAAGGTGTTGAACAAATGAGATAATTCAAAAAAATTTTCCTTCACTGTAACGGAGCCAGACCTCCACCTCAAACTTTCTAAGCAGATAAGCACTGTACGAAAGGAGAGCTCGTGTCCGTCTCTAGCATTCACTTCACAGATCTGCACAGAGCTGGACCAAGTCTTAAAACTGACAGCAACACCATTTCTTAAACTCACCACCATGACTTTGGGCTTAGAAATTTTGAATCAAGCACACAAGAGGGCTAAATCTAGCATCAAGCCATCCTGCCACATTCAAAACAAAAGCACACAGTAAGTCATAACAGATACTGTAAGTAAACTATCTCAGCAGGTGTAAATCAGGCCTTGATCCTGCAATTAACCCCTAACAGATACCCCAAACCAGTTTCTGAGAGCAGTCCCAACCCTCTCCCTGACACCCCTACATGAACCAACCGCCACCCACGCAAGGGCCAGGTCCCAGCTCACATGTTACGGTAGCACAGCCTTCCCAGGTACTTGTCATAATTTCTCTTCTGGCTGCCATTGCTGCCACCTGGGAGAAGTCTGCTACGACAGTGCTCTCTAGAAGAGGACATCACAGGTTGCATCTTTGTTCTTCCACACAAATACCTTTTCTGAACGGAACGTCACTATTATGCTTACACACATACACTCCATCCTTGGGATACCAGCTTCCATGATCAATCCTTACCTGGGATTTTTCAAAGCCAGAAAGAAACAAAGAAACCAACGTGTATTTATGTGCTAAATATGGCACCAAGAATCACCTGCCATATGCAACTTGGAAAAGATTTCTGCCTGAAGAGGGCTTTTTGACAATTTAGAAAATTCTGTTCTTTATAAACTCTTAACATAGGAATTGTTCTGAAGCGGATTTGCTGCAAGAAGTGTCTGTTGTGTTGCATGCTATTTAAGAACATAAACTTTGAAGTGAGAGAGGAAAAATACAAACTCCTGTAATTTAATGGCAAGCCCAGAATCTTTTTCATAATCTTCCCGGCCTACTGCTCTAGTGGGAGACATTTCCTGGACTCACAATCCTTTTATGTGCAAGCAATCTACATTTTACAGCTGATAAATAATTCAGATAATTAATTGAGCTGCAATTTGGTGCACTTCTTTTTAGTCAGCACTATGGAGTACCATTTAAAAGAGGTTCTATACAGAAAATCCCTCTTCCTTGTTAACCCAAGCTAAGCCTTCTATTAAGGTGAATTCCTAGATTCTCTTTACACTTTCCGAAGGTCTCACATCAGCATCTTGGGATGCTTCATGCCCTAGGATGCTCCCTCTGATTTTTCTTGCTATGTTTTACTCTCTATACGAAACAGGATATTTAATGGAATCCTCCTTCTGCAGTGCTGACTGACAGCATCTCAGAGATTAGATTTTAGTGTATCTCTCCGCCCAGGTACAGGCTACTGGAAGAGACCGCAGCGTAAAAAGGAATGGAGACAATAAGCAAATACTTAGATAAGAAAGTTGGAGAAGCTCAAGCAAACTGTCAGAGAAATCACCATATGCAAGAGAGAGATGTGGGAGCACACGGCAGGAAGTCTAAGAGTATTTTCACGCCCTAAGAGTTTTGATAGAATTTAAAAGTCAGCAGAAACCTAAAATTCATACAATCAAGATTTACTCATATCTGTAACCTTCGCATAACCGCAGCAGTCAAAGGTGAAGCGTGAGGTCTGTGCCTCTGGCACAAGTGCCCCCGCTCACCTCCCGAGGCAGCACCTCTCCTGCGCGGCGCTGCGCACAGGCTGTGCGACGCAGAGACCCGCCGCAGCATCACAGCCAGGAGGAATGCACTCAGGTGCTTACCCAAAAAAAACAAAGTTTCTACCTCTTCATCAAATTATGCTGTAAAGTATTTCCGAACCGATAACACTACCTGCTCAAACTGAAGCTTGAGGGACACCACACAGAGAAGAACAATTCAAGTGTTAATCTACAAACAACAGGTAAGTTTCAGACAGGATTTAAGGCCAAGTAAATTCGCTGCAAACTACACACTCTTGTGAATGTGGTGAGCATCAGGAAAAGATGGGACTGCAAAAGGAGAGCTGAGCCTACAGTACTGATGATAAACAGTGAGCTAGGTTCATGAAGTATTTGGGAAGTTTTTGCTGGTTAAAACCAGAGTAACGGTAATGTTCAAAAGCTTGATCGAGAACAGCCATTCCCAATCCACAGAATTAAAGCCTATCATGACATCTGTGTAAATTCTGAGTAACAGTAGAGGAGTAGTAAAGTTTTGTAAAACAAAATAGATTCCTTCCTTATATCACTCTGTATCACGCTGCCTTCTGGGATACAATGGGAACAACTTATGAAGGGAGAATTCTACAGTGTAAAGAGATAGTGGCATTTGGCCCAAAAAAAAAAAAAAAATAATAAAAAAAAATAACACAGCTAGCCTGAAGAAGCCTTATGAAAATAATTAGCTAGGAAGAATAAAAATAAATAAATAAAATAAAAATAAATCCCAATAACTGTCAGAAGATAGAAGAAAAAGTAACACAGGAAGACGCTTTTGTAGCATAACTTTATCTAAGGCATCAAAAAATATGAAGACCTATTTGGTTAACAGAGCTAATTAGAGGACAATTAGCAAGCAGTGTGTAACACACAGGCCCTCGTACGTAACTAACAAGAAAAACTTACTAAAAACTCCTCTGAAAGTACAAAACGTTATTGTTGATGCCTACGTTCCAGCAGATGAGTGCAGAGATTTCTCCAGGTTCTCTATCAGACCACTGCCAACATCAGCCGGGCAGCTTGAGATCTGACTGCACTTATCCCGAGGCAGAGCAGAGGAGGAAGCTCTGCAAAACAACAGGAAAATCCTTGCACTGGTGAACGGACAACACACCGAAAGCTGACACTTTACTCACGTGCCCGCGAGATGATCTAAAATGGAGCATCTTGCCATGCTTTCCCACTGCAAACTGATTTTAGCCAATTTACCACAAATGTCCTCTGCACGTGGCCCGCAAAAAAAATTTCAGATTCAAAGCACACATGTATTAGGCCTCAGACATGAGCAGTTAGATTTAAATGAAAGCGATCACTGATTAAACCACCAGTGTTAATCATGATTCAAAACAGCAAGCAGGGAACTTTGATTTAAGTGATTGATTTTAATCCTGGTTTTCATTTGTACCTTTTAGCAGCTTTCCTAAAGGAAGGGCTGAATTTCATCAGCCAATTTGGACATTTAAAACACACTGTTTTGCAATTAACCCCTGATTTTAGGCTAAATTTGACGCTTTCCCTAAACAGCAGGATACAATTGTTATCTATACTCAGAATACGAACTTTCTAAAAGTACAGTATTTATTTAGGATCTTAAACACTTTTATTAAGCTTGAAAACAATGAATGAGAAATTTCTTATTTACTAGCTGACACTTACACATGCTCATACACACGTGCTTCATGTCAAGCTCCACTAGGATGGACTAGAATCCTAGGAGAAACAGATCATACAAAAAAAAAAGTTCAGTTAATTAAAATGCCTTACATAAAGAAAATAACTATCCAACTTGTATTTCAAAAGCTTTGCATTTCAAACTGTCTCTGTGAGACCAAGGCAATCATTACCTTCAGGAGCAAAAAGATAGATACAAATGACTCTCCACAGAGGCATTTCAGCTCACACGCACACAAACAGACCAATATCTAAAACATTTTCAAGAATGCTTGTGCAAGGGAAGTAGCCAGTTCCCACTGAAATCACCGGGAGTTGAAATCCATGGGTCTCAGATACCAAATTTGTTTAAGCATAGCTGACAATATCTTGATTTCAGGTGGAAAGATATTTAAAAAGACAGTCTCCTTGCACATCCTTCAAGCTTTTCCAATTAAGAAGCCTCATCTGTCACTAATTTTTGTTTAAAAAGCAAACTTTTTTTTTTGTATTAAATAATCCTAATAGTTTACAGCAAGCTTAGTCCATAATGTCAATTGCCATGAATTCAAATATAAACACTACCTTTTTCAAAGAAATAAATGTCTTCCAAGGAAAAACATTAAAATATTGACATGGGTCATAAGGAAAAAAAAAAATATACTGGAGATGAGATGAGAGAGCTGGCTGATGCTGTTGCTGAGCTGCTCTCCATCATTTTTGAAGAATCATGGAGAACAGGAGAGGTGCCTGAGGACTGGAAGAAAGCCAATGGCACTCCAGTCTTCAAAAAAGGGCAAGAAGGAAGAGCCAGGAGACTATAGACTGGTCAGCCTCACCTCCATCCCTGGAAAGGTGATGGAGCAGCTCATTCTGGAAGCCACTTCTAATCACATGAAAGAAAAGAAGGTTATCAGAAATAGCCAACATGGATTTACTAAAGGGAAATCTAGCTTGACTAATCTGATCTCCTTCTACGAAGGCATGACCAAATGGGTAGATGAAGGGAGACCAGTGGATGTCATAGACCTTGACTTCAGTAAGGATTTTGACACTGTCTCCCATAACGTCCTCATAGAAAAAGTGAAGAAATGTGGGATAGATGATTAGACTGTGAGGTGGATTGAAAACTGGCTCAACAACGGAGTTCAGAGGGTTGTGATCAGCGGTACAGAGTCAAGTTAGAGGCCCGTGGCCAGTGGTGTAACCCAGGGATCAGTACTGGGTCCAGTTTTGTTCAAGATCTTCACCAACGACCTGGATGAAGGGATAGGGTGTACCCTCAGCACGTTTGCTGATGATAAAAAACTAGGAGGGATGGCTGACACACCAGAAGGCTGTGCTGCCATCCAATGAGATCTGCACAGGCTGGAGAGCTGGGCAAAGGTGAACCTCATGAAGTTCAACAAGGAAGTGTAGGGTCCTGCATCTGGGGAGGAATGACACCAGGTACCAGTACAGATTAGGGGGCATCCTGCTGGAAAGCAGCTCCATGGAGAAAGACCTTGGTGTCCTAGTGGTTAGGAAGTTCTCCATGGGACAGCAATGCGCCCTTGTGGCCAAGAGGGCCAACGGTGTCCTGGGGTGCATTAGGAAAACTGTGTCCAGCAGGTCTAGGGAGGTTCTCCTCCCCCTCTACTCTGCCCTGGTGAGACCACACCTGGAATAGTGTATCCAGTTTGGGGCTCCCCAATTCAAGAGAGACAGGGATCTACTGGAAAGAGTTCAACAGAGAGCTACGGGGATGATTAAAGGGACTTGAACATCTCTCCTGTGAGGAAAGGCTGTTTAGTCTGGAGAACAGAAGGCTGAGAGAAGATCTTATTAATGTCTAATGTCTGAGGGCTGGGTGTCAAGTGGAAAGGGCCAGTCTCTTTTCTGTGGTGCCCAGAAATAGGACAAGGAATAACAGATATAAGCTAGAACATATGGGGTTCCACCTCAACATGAGAAGAAGCTTCTTTCCTGTGAGGGTGATGGAGCCTGGAATAGGCTGCCCAGAGAGGTTGTGGAGTCTCCTGCCCTGGAGACTTTCAAAACCCGACTGGTGCGTTCCTATGTGGCCTGCCCTAGGTGATCCTGCTTTGGCAGGGTAGCTGGACTAGGGACCTCTCCAGAGGTCCCTTCCAAGACCTAATATTCTATGATTCTATGAGAAAAATATATTGAGAATATCACCAAAATATATTAAAATTACTGTATCAAGTGATAAGGCCTGGAGATCTGATATAATTAAGAAATAATTAAGCTTTCACATTTTGGTTAGGTAACCAGTAAAATAAAGTAAAATGCGAGTACTATACAGTCCTACCCATTTTCTCATATGCCACAAGTCTCAGATCCAAAGAGTCAAGAGCTCCACTGCTTCTGAGTTTGAGACTTTATAAGATTGCTCTTAAAGCAGAAAGGAAAAACAGCAGAAATCAAAGAAGGATTAACAGCAGTAGTAAACCCAACAAAAAAAAAAGGAAAAGGGAGTTTTTGTAAAAAATATAGACAGAATGGGATCAAGAAAGACACGTATCAAGTTTAACACCACCAATTAGAAATACACCATCAGAAATCAAAACAAAGAAATAAAACGAGAAAAAGATGGGAAGTGAACAACGCCAGTAGTTTAGAACTCTCACTCTGTGATCATTCTATAAAGTCTCCAGCAAGCATTAAGTCTTAGTTAAGAAAAGGCAGAAAAATCATCTGAGAGAGAAGATAGCCACCTATGCTAGGAACTGACAGAAGGTGAAGTAGCACAAGGCTCAAGAAGAAATCTCATCTTCGAGAAACACATTGGATGCTCTGAGCAGTCGGTTCTCTCACTCACAATCACCCCACCGTGTTCCCAGCACAGGAGGGCTGAAGGCAACCCCAACATGGAGCATCACCACTCCCATTGCAAGGAAACACCTCCTAGCCACACACCTGGCCTACGGGAAAGGCTACAGGCCTTAGAGAACAGGGGATCGAATAAACCTTCCTGAAGACAGGAGACTACAGGGCTCCTAACACTAGAATGAGATTAGATCTAAGGACCCCTCCATCTGAAATGGTCAGCACCAAATGCTTGAGACACATCATCAGACAAAACGGGGTAACTCCACAAGCCTCCCTTCTCCTTCTAAAGGGCATACTACTTCTGTGAAAAAGAAGAGTTTGCAACCCTTTTGACCCTTCTGACTTAGTCATCTGCCAGTAAGGAGAGAGAACATAAGCCTCAAAATGATTAACCAGTAATTCAGACTGTTATGTCAATGCAACCCACAACATCAATTCCATAACCGGCTCTGAATGGAGTTAATGAATGCCACAGATTTCTTCATCATGAAAATATTCTACAAGGGCAGGCAACTATCATAAAGCAAAAATAGATGGGTCACATTCATTTCTAAGACACCTGGGGAGATGATCTACAGAAAAACTGACAAGATTAAAATCACACCAGTAAAGCATATGGAACGTGGCAAAGCCAGTCTACCATCAAGACAAGGTTATCACATCTGAGAGAAAGACAAAACTATATCCACTTCTTCCACACGCTGACTTAAATGCCCCCTATTCCAACACCTCAGAATTGCCACGTGGTTCCACACGAGTCCTTCCAATCAGACATAAAAAAAGTCTCAGCACCATGAAGGAGAGGCATGCCTGGGCAATTTAGGCGTGCAAAACCAACATACATACCTAGTTGTTCTTGACTTCATCAAGAGTTTGGAACTTAAAAGTACTTCTGCTAGTCTGGTTCTTATGTGAAAGATGAAATCCATGGTGAAACACAGGCTTTTCCATCTCTCAGACCCTGGTATATACCCAGCATACATCGATGAGCTTGCAGCTCAACATGAATTTCACTACAGAGTTGATAAGAGGAGGAATTGAAAGAGAATCCTCTGTAAAAAGGATTACAGACTAACACCTCAAGACCTGGCCATCTTACCCATGACCTTCATTGACCAATGATTATTCTCAACCAACTACAAGGAAAGTGGCACCTTGTATCTCATCTTTGGCAAATGAGCCAGTATAGTTGGCATCACCCTCAGTCTGACTTATCCACACAGAACTTGGTCAACCAGGGACTCTTCTAGGAGACGACCAAATCTTCAATATAATCATCACCACTCACACCTTCGTAACTACCTTCTTCCTAGTAATGTCAATTATAATTGCAGGATTCAGCAACTGCCTTGTCCTGCTTGTAACTGGTACCCCAGACAGAACATTCTCAAGCATTGTAGCTTCTGATGGCGAATTCAAACCCCTCTCATCCTTGAAGGCAGCCTCTCTCCTCTGTGCTTTCTCTAACCAGTGAATTGAACACACAGGAAGACCATTTTCATAGTAACTTTCGCGTAGCCTCGGACCACAGCACGGGAACAGCAGTTACAAGGGCAGTGTAATTCACACGGCAGGAATGTCCCTACCTGGATGTCGGTGTCCTTTACTGGTTCAAGAGGCTCAAATGTAGTGGCTGCGCTTAGGCTCTCCAGTCGCTGAGAGATGTGAGAAATATCGAGCCCTCTAGACCCAAGAAGAACAGACCTATATGGAAGAAGTTGCATAGGTATGAAATTAGTATTGAATGGAGAGAACTCTAGACCCAAATTCATTGCCAATATCTAGGTCAGCAGCGACCCGTGTACAGACAGCGCTCCCCGCTGGGTTACAAAAACTGCACAAACCCCGACCGCTGAACGGCCCTCTGTGGATATCAACCACCTCAGCCCTGCTGAACTCGTTCTGCTGTTCCACTGCAGTGCTGCACTGCTGCCAAGTCCTTCCAGATAGAAAAATTCCATAGCATGTTGGTAAGTGTCTTCAGCAGCGGCCAGAACAAGGTACTGCACTTTTTGGCTGTAGTGCCTGAAATCAGGAATAGTAGCTCCTCAGAGAACTCCTTCAATTACTACCATCTTTTGTAAGTAGGAGAATGGGCGGGGCAGGGGGAAACCAGCTTTGCAGTCGTTCTTTTTCTCCCGGGCACGTCCTCCCAGCAAGACTCCCCACACACTGGAAACCAAACCCATAAACAGCGTCTACCCTCTGCAGAGCTCCCAGTGCCGGGGCTCTGTACTTACGCCTTAACATCTGCAGTCTCCTGGGAAGTGCGGGTCAGAGTGCGGGAGCGCAGGCGCTCCCCAGCCTGCTGGATCTCCTGCAGGTTGCGTTCTACGTGAGGGAGCTCTGAGATACCTTCTGTCTCAGCTGCAAGCTGTTCTGCCTGCTGCAGAAGCTCTCCAAAACCTTCAGTATCCATCTCCACTGCAGGTTTTGATCAAGATGCACAGAAACCTTCAGAGAAAGAGAGAAAATTCTTGCTCAGCTGTAAACAGTTTCCATATCTACGGAGGCACAGACAGACGGGCAAGAGCAGGTCTTCTAGAACAGGGTACTTTTCTGCCCATCCTCCCCAAGTGCTCAACATCAAGGGGTCTCAGAGAGCTTTGCTTTGCAGGAATACTTTCTTAAGGCAGAGCTATGGACCTGTCAGAAGTGGGATGCAGATGCAATATGACAGTTCATCTATTGCCTTGATACAAAGGAGAGTGAAGGCAGAAAGGTCCCTGTGAAGAATTTGGTGTTCATTTAGCTATAAGCTACTTGCATACACATATAGTAGTTTGGAGAGTTGGACTCAACAATCCTTCCAGGTCCCTTCCAACTCAAGATATTCTATGATTCGCTATTTTTAGATGTTAGAAATAGACATACACATGCATAGGTACATATGAGGGCTGAAAACACACGTAACTTCTAAACGTGAGGTTAAATTGCCAGGTCATTAGTGCATCGTGCAGCTCCACATTCAGAACGGAGCCTGTTATTTTTGCAGAACGGGCAGAAATGTATATGCTTGGGATCAACATGGAAAAAACCCACGTAGCTGCACTGGTGTCCACACTAACAAAATACCAAACTCAAACTCTTAACCCAACACACCAAATCCATGATTTGCAGCTAAACCAGCCACATGTTACAAGAACCCGGCACCTTTGTAAAGCCACAGGAGAATCTCACAGAAATCGAGTCTTGCTGAATGGTGCTACAGAGATGGCAGCCTCCAGTGTGATCTCTCTCACTGTATCTGCACCCTAAGCCAAAGTGTCTGGGATCAAATAAGACAAACAACATCTCTGGCATAAACTCCAGCTCTTTATCATTTACTCAAAGGTAAAAACCAATGCTATCTGGTTGAAGGGAGCCCACCCAGAAGAGAAGAGAGCTTTCTGACAAACCAAAACCAGCTCACAAATTACGTATTTCTTGGTACACCTCACCCATACCAAAGCAATTTAATAGTACAATCTTCTTCACATTCTCAGCGTCACCACTGTTCCCAAGCACAACCACCAGTGGCACCAGCATTGCTTTCACCCGTCTGGACAAGTGATTTAAAAGCACTGCATGGATGATTCATTCAGACATATGCAGTCAGGAAGAGAAACTGAACCCTGCTGCCTGGGTGCCAGGACAAACCCTCACATCCAGGAATGGAGAATTTCACAAGCACTCCCCACCCACTGCTGGAAAGCTGGGAGCTACTGAGGGAGGCAGCGATCCGTATTTGCACTGACTTGTTAATCAGGTGAGAGAGCAGAGACTGGATTTGTTTGACTAGAATAGTATGTCACTGAGATGGAGAGGAACAGGAGGGCTGGCGGTGGAAACCAGCAGTTTCATGCCCTGCAATGCAGTATATAACATCTTTCCAGTGTTTATTTGTAATAACTCAGGTGCACTCCTGCCAGAAGCTGCCTCTCTTGGCAGATGCTGACCAAAACAACCACACTTCCCTACCATTAGGAACTGATCAGATCCTCCAGGAACAGTGACCACAAGACAGCACAGACTTCAGCTCAATTTGATCCGATCCAATCCACTTCCTCTGCTCATTACCAATGAGATAAAAAGCTGAGAGCATAAGAAGCACACTGACTTCTCAGAACACAGAAACCGAGAGCATGGAGAATCAGTGCATTATAAAATTGCTCCCAAACCTGCACTTTTTAGCTTTAGACTCCACATCAACATCATATAAGGTCTGTCCCATAAATGTGTAGATGTAGGACAATTGCAACAACTCTGTGTGATGGCCAGATTGAATTGTATTCAACAAATACCGAACAAACTAGTTATTGTAGAACAAGTTAAACTACCTGTGATTATAACCAAGTACTGAAAACGACAGCTCAAAACTTATCTAGAAAGCTGATACCACGCAGCTTTTTCTAAGCAACAAACCCGAAATATTTAGACTGAATAACAGCACAAACAACTTTGTCTCCACCCTGACAGAATTTACTGCATTCCGGAGACTGCAGTCTGACTCTCAGTGCTGCTGTGCAAGATGGAAACTGCTACCACAGTAACGAGCAGAGCTGTGGCAGATTTTCATGTCTGGCTGGGGAAGAGGCAACAACTGACACCTAAAGGAAAGAAAATACAGCAGAAATTAAACTAACTTCTGTGAATCCACATTGACCTTGGGCTAAAAGCCAGGACTGAAAAGGCTCCTCTGTAAAACAGCTTTGATTACTTATCAATAGAAGCTGCTGCATTAGGCTACCATTCCATTAAACCCCCGTTTAATGTTTCCCCAACATCTGAAACCACAAATAAACACTATATAGTGTATAAGTTGACTGGATTTAAGCCAAAAAGAAGCTAAAAAAGATGATGACAAGTTTCTTAAGTCTATTCAGATTGATTATAAATGCTGATTTGTTACCTAAAACCTCCTGAAGAGCACTAAAATGCTGTCTAATGAAGAATGCTGTAGCCCTTAAACTCCAAATGCGGCCACAACGAACATTTTGCTGTACTAGCTGCAGAAAGGCACAAAGCTGACACACTCCAGTGCGTGTGCAAGCATCTGTTGTACCTCACATTGATAGGCTCTGTGTCATCTAATTAATTGACTTTGAGAAACAGACTAAAAATACTTAGTTTTTTCCCAGTGCTTTGGAAAAAAGGAAGAAGACACCACAGAGGAGGAGGAAAAGCCTCATCCGCTACATTCAGAAGAGCGGAGGGACCGATACAGTTCCACAAGCTGCAAAGAGATTTTTCAAAATAGGAAACCAAGAGGAAGAAACCCAGCACTGCCCTCTTATAGAGGGTCTGGCCACAGAGAACTTGAGAGACCAGTCTGACGAATCAGCTTCTTTCGGAAGGAAGACACAAGAGCACACTAGTAAGAGAAAGGGGGTGGTTCTTTACTAGCTGCAGGAAAGATCTGAGGCAAAAGTGCTTTTTTGACAGACTCCAAGCCCAGGCTGCTACAAAAGAGCACAGCAGCTTCTGTCTACGAACATGAGAAAGTAAAAGGCCCGTTCTGCAGGCCTGGGGAAGTCTGAACGAAGAGCGGCCATAACCTGAGCTCCCACACAGCACTGGGCGTAAGCAGCCATCCAGACTTCCCAGAGAGGAAGTCAGCGACATAATCCCCGTCTTACAGACATGGGAGGAAATGATTAAGAAATGCAGAGATGGAAATCAAGAGCAGGTGGCCAAGTTTTTATTTATTTTTAAAGGAAAGCACAATGTCATTCATAGGCTATTAGTTAGACACTGAAATAAGCTCCCTTCTAAGGCTGCAGACACTCTGTCCCTGGAGCTTTTTAAAGTAAGACAGGCATAAAACAGAAATGGTGTTGACCTACTGATTCCTCACTGAGAGCACATCATGAGGGTCAATTCCTGAGGTCCCTTCCAGCCTTATTTTCCACATTCCACAAGTGGAATCGACCAAGAACAACCCAAATATCTGCCAAGCATTTTCAGCAAATCACCCTCTGGTACATAAAGCACAATAATAAATGTTTAATAAAACCTACTAAAGGGAAAATTTCATACCCTAGCTACACTAAAATGATATGAAATCGGGATAGGTCAGCTTCAAACAAACACCTAGAAGCTCCAAGCTATACTGAGTGCTCCATTTGGTACAACAGCCTGTTCCCCCAGCAACAAAAGGCTGATGCAGGAAAATCCTGAGCAGGCCACACAACAGTCTTTCAAACTTGTTGTTTTTTCTACCATCCACCAGTTAATCCTCCCCTGCCTCCCATAAAGACTTTCAGTCCTGGGTGGTTTGCTCTTCACCTCATCTGCAGGTAGACATGCAGAAGTCCCATTTTTTTTTATGATCTCAAAGACTCTTACACTACGTATGTTGAACAGGAATGTTTTTTCAAAACTTTGAAGGCAATAACATTCAGTTATTTGCTCTTGCACTGTGAGAAAAGACAAACAGGGCCAGGTGACTCTTCTCTATCCTGGAACTAAGCAGACATTTTAAATGATTTCTTCCAATACAGACTATCACACATTTGTCAACACTGCCTTTTATCTACCCTCTAACTTTGAAGTTCCTCACACTGGTCTCAAGTCCCCACTGGCCTGAATAATTGACCTGACTGGCAGCTCAGCCACCTTATCACTCCTCCTCTTTTCCAAATAACTCGTAATTATTTTAAGCACCAACTCTGCAGAGAACTCTAACTTCCCCAGGGTAGCAAACTGATCTTCGTTAAACAGAGCATTTAGTTTTGTATTTGAAATTCCTTGCATGAAAACTCAGATCCTCCTCCCGCACTGAAATTCCAGAGGTATTATCACCCCAGGAACACTATGGATTTAGATGACACAATCACATACATTCTCCGAGCAATTTTTAAGCCCCAGAAGTTTTTCAAAGGAGCAGGAAACCCTCTTAGAGACACAACAGTAAACAGCAGTACAGCACACAGAAACTGGCTTTTCTTTGTCACCCGCACCGTAGCTCTCCATGATCTAACTACTGTCCCATAAGACAACACAACCAAACTGAAAGAGGGAAGTAGCCCTTGTTTGTACTCGGACTTTAATTCAACCCCTTTCACTCGCTGTTGACATATTTCGGTTTAGAGTAACGTTGGGATGTAGATGGCACCCAGCACTCTGCAGTAGTGGCTAATAAAATACCAATATCCAGTGCATCACCGGCTCAAGTTTTAACACAAAGGCAGTTCAACATCACATCACATGTTTGGCTGCTGCCTGCAGCTGGAACCAAACAACAAGAGTAAGTTACTCTGTACACTTTACGATGACTCTGGGAAGATCAAAACCATTACATGGAGTGAATCTTGCCTAGGAGGGACTGAAAAAATAGTTTTCTTTTGCTTCTGCGTCCAAGATGCTCTGTAAGAAATGCTTATAGTCATTTACACATGTTTTGCATGAGAAGGCAGCACTGCTGTCGGTAGAAAGCACTCGTGAGCTGGGCTGGGGGGAAAGGGCTAGTCATCATTCTCATTCAAAGATAATCTGAGGGGTCCACATTAAGCATTTAAAGACAGCTAACCTGCATCAAATGTACTGACCTGGAAAACACAAGAGTCCCAAGGATTACCTTCTGCATGCAAAAGCCTTTTCTATCCTGCCAGGCATACATGAAAGTGATGCTTGGCAACTACGAGGTCACATGAGTTTACCAAAACCTGCTGTGAAACTGAAGTTGAGCCAGAAACAGTGTAGTGAAAGCTGTGCCTTTCATGAGCTCCCACCACCAGATACCAGGCAGCAGGTGCTCTTCCCCTAGTTAGAAAGCAGTCAGTAACTCCACCATGGTGAGGAATGCCCCCCACGCACTGAACTTGAAATGGAGACGCCAAAGCACACACATACACAGACCCACTCTCCTGACACCTTCCCATTCAAACAACGAGCTTCTGCTCCCTGAAGCACCAACACGGCACCTTGCTGAAACGCTAAGCTCTCCTCCTACAGCTGGGCTTTGCAGCACCGACCAGCACAAGCCAGCCCCGCTGCTTGTTCGTGTGAGACTACTCCTCACAGATACAAGGCCAGGCCTACTGCTTTAACAGGCAGGGAGGGATACACAGAACCCCCCGAGGAGCCCCAGTAAGGCCCACGGGCAGGCCTGGGGGTGCTTCCCGCTAGCCTCCCGCCGCGGCGGCCTGCACCGGAGTGAGGGGCTCGTCAGGGAGGGCCGGGGGCCGGGCCACGGCCCGGGGCTGGTCACACCCTGCCTCAGGTGGCCGCCTCTCCGAGGGGACTCTACTCAGGGGAAGCCCCGCCGGAGCCTCCCAACGCNCCCCGTGCGCTCGGCGGCGCGGCGAAATCACCCCCAAATAGAAGAAAGAATTACAGGGCATAGGGTTTTTCTGTCTTCTCTCTCCTTTCATAGTCACGGGTAACTCATGCTGGCAAACCCCGGTCGAGATTCCTTGGGAGATTAAATGAGGGTAACGAATTCCTCTCGTTATCACCTCCTATGGCCGGATAGAGCAGGGAGCAACCCCACAGCCGGCCAGTGCTCTCTCCACCACCGCTGGAATAGCAATACACTGTGCTCGGTCCCCTCGTGGGCACACGTGTGTAATCACAGGGAAGCAGGATGCTGGCACAAGCCTTAGATCAGGTACTGCCAACGGCTTGGGATTTGTTGGGCAAGATCTGGGAACTGGGAATGTCATGGACGCTAACACGGCACGTCCAACAACCTGCTTGTTTAAGAGGTGATGGATGGACCTTGTCACTGCTCCAAAATGTCACCAAACCTTCAAAAATCCCTCACTCCTGACTGTGATCATGTTGTTTGTCTTCCTTACGGCTTATATTAACAAGTAGCAGCAAGAAACACTCCCCCGGCCCCTCTTTGCCCGGCATTCTCCATGTCCCACTGCCTGTCTCCAGGGAAGAGCTATTCCTGCTGAGGAGAATCCCAGCACCACAGTCCAGCTGCTGTGATCCCCTCAAATCCCATTTTGTGATACTCAGCAAGGGAAGCAGAAGTAGCACCAAGATTTCCTACAGCCCTTCAAAGCCAAATGGATTTCCCCATGAATACAGCCTCTACTTCCCAAATTTCCTATGTAAAAAGCAATTCCAGCTGATATATTTGCAAGGAAACCAGGTGCATCTTGTGTTAGCAAAGTGTAATGAACTGTGACAGCCTCTGGGAAAACTGAAAGATATAATGGACTCTTTAAAACTACACTGAAAGCACTGGGGGGTGGGACCTTCAAACACTGGGACAAACATCTAGGAAAGGCTCCCTGGCTAGTTAATCCCAGGGGATCTGCTGGCCATCCTGGCCCTGCCCAAACAAAACCTTTACATATGGTGGGAGGAGATAAGGTCCCTGTGGTGCACAGAGGGAAGTGGCTGGGGAAGGCAGTGTGGATTGCTCCTCCCTTGGGAAAAGTCAAACCCGTTCGTGGGATTGTCTTCGCTCAAGGACCTGGGTGTACTTGGTGGGTAATGCGGGAGGATGGTGAGACCCGGTGTGTCCCTCAAGATTTGACCCTAGCAGAAAAATAACCTAGAATGAAAGTTGTGTGTTGCAGAAAGGGAAGACGCAGGGAAGAGTTGGAACAGCAGAGTGAGTTTCATGGAGAGCTGGATGTATACAGCAGTGACTGACACCTAGCTGGTGTTGGTGCCCAACAGTTGAAGATGCTGCTTCTTCTATCCCAAAACCCATCTTGGCATTGAATGAGAGACGGTACAGGGGATAGGAGTTAAGAAAAATGTATCAATCTGTATGTTGGGTATGAAGATGGTGTAAGTATGTAGATTATGATGTGAGTGTTTGTAATAAGGGATTTCTGGTAAGGAGAAGTGAATATGATGAGATGATCATGTAGTATGTGGTGCCTGAGCATGACGTAAATGGTATGGAATAAGGGGTGGAGATTGTATTTGGTTTGGGTGAGCTGGAGTTAATGTTCCCCAGAGCAGCTTTTATGGTGCTGGGCTTTGTACTGGGAGGCAGATAAGACGCTGGTGTTGTGGCTGCTGTCGAGCAGCGCTTGCACAGCACCAAGACTGG